>JAEOAD010001803.1:0-70000 GCA_036365145.1 Orientallactaga sibirica
AGAAATACATAGGGATGAGAGGGCAAAGAGGAGGGAATGGAAATGCCCGGACCTCGGCCTCTACCAAAGGAACAGTGCATCGTCACCTTGTGCTTCCTGGCTAACGTGTGTCTGGAGAGTGGAACCTGGGTCACTTATAGCCCAAAGTAGGCATGTGCCTTAACTGCAGATCCATCTCTCCAGCCCCAGGTTAATTGTTTATTATTTTGTTTTTATGATGATGATGATCATCATTATCGTGTGTATTACCATTGAGGTAGGGTGTGGCTCTGGCCAGTCTGACCCCGGAACCCACACTGTCATCTCCAGTCTGGCCTCAAACTCCATCCATGACCCTCCTCCTCCTTCTAAAAAATCGACTGCAATTTTCCTTTTTGTTTTTTTAATTAATTTATTTATTAATATTAATTTGTCATATTATTTTTTTATTTTAGCATATTATTATTCATTATTTTATTTACTTTATTTTACTTTTAATTTCATTTTAATATTTATTTATGTTCCTATTTTATTACTTATTTTGTTTTACTTTTAAATTTTATTTTATTATTTATTATTCTTTAAATTATTGTTATTATTCATATGGGTTGAACATCATTTTTATGTTACTCAGGGAGTGTGAGGCGGCTCAGGGGAAGAAGGGCGGCTGCACTCATGGCTGAGCAGCTCAGGCGCTCGTTCACTCGCTCATTTGTTTGTCTGTCTGTCCTCCTGCCTGCAGAAGCGAAAGGAGCCCAGGTTTGAATCCCCAACACCCCAAACAACCCCCACCCCCAAGTGCAACCACTGGCACGAAGGTGGCGCCTGCGCTAATGCCTGGACCTGGACCTGGACCTGGATGCTTTACAGGCAGAAGTTAACCACTAAGCTATCTCTCAGCCCCTAAAATATATTTTTACAAAAAGAATACATATAATTAAGAGGCACATAGTAGATCCTACCTTCTTCAGCCTCACTATATGCCTGTCAAGCCAGAAGCCTGTGTTACTGTTATTTTCTGTAGTGAACTATAGTTCTTTGCTTGCAGTTGTTTTGATTTAGTCAAAATGAAAAGAAAAAAGACTGACATTGAATTTCCATCTCAGATCTAGAAAAGCCTTCCTACATTCCGAAGTGTCAACTATTGTTAGAATGAGTGTGCAAAGATGATAGGAATTAATCAGTAAAGAACTTTAGCCAGAGTATGTTGCAACACTGCAGAACTCTCTGGAAGAGTGAGACCCTGTGTCCCTTATCTCATGAGCTTTTATTTGGAGTCAGCCACACACAGGTTCAGATCCCCAATGAACCAATGTGGCAGTACACACCTTTAATCTGTCAGAGGCAGAGGCAGGAGGTCTGAGTGAGTTTAGGGACAGCCTAGGCTGACCTGTAACTCACTTTCTTCTCCCAGGCTGTGTATCTGACTTTGCATGCAAACTGGGGAATTGATCTGGGGTTCTTAGGTTCTGCAAGTATGTACCTAACCGCTGAGCAATCTTCCAGCCCCAGTCTTCCCTTTTTCAAATTATTATTTGTTTAATAATTATATGAGATTCAAAAAGGAGAGAGAGAGAGAGAGAGAGGTGGGCGCACCCGAGTCTATCAGCCACTGCAAACGACCTACAGAAGCGTGCTCCAATTTGTGCATCTGGATTGCGTGGGCCCTGGGGAATCGAGCCTCAAACCGGTGTCCTTAGTGTTCACAGCCAAATGCTTACCGCTGAGCCATCGTTCCCCCTAGATGTCCTCTTTGCCCATTGCCTCTGTGAACCAAAGTTTCAGAAAGCAGCACCTACACACTTCTTAGGATAGAACTTCCGATTGTGGAGAGATGGGATGGTCAGATTCAAAGCCAAACTGTCTAGAACTAACCTTAATCCCTGCACTGACCACCTCTGTGGTATTTATTATTAATTTTATTAATTTGTCATTTTATTTATTTTTTTATTTTAGTATATTTTATTTTATTATAAATTATTTTATTACTTTATTTTATTTTTAATTTAATTTTATTTAATTTTCTTATTTATTTAACTTTCTATTTATTACTTATCATTTTATATTACTTTTAAATTTTATTTTATTATTTATTACTTTTAAATTATTGTTATATATATATATGAAGGAAAAAAGAAAACGAATAATAAAGAAATACACCAAAAATATAGTAACTAAATACGTATATGTATAATAAACAAAGCAGCATACATATTAAATAAACGAATATAAATAATGAATATATGAAACAGTATATAAATATGGTTAGAATCAGGATAAATATGAAACAAATGAATATAAATAATGAATAAAATAATACAATAAATACATATGATAAATGAATACCTATAATAAACAAATAAGGATAAATACTAAATGAATGAATGTAAATAATAAATAAATAAAACAAACAAACTAACAAGTATAAATCTTAAATGAATGAATATAAATGATAAATAAATATAATAAACTAATAAGGATAAATATTGCATAAGTGAAAATACACAGTAAATAAATATAACAAATTAATAAGTATAAATATTAAACAAGTATAAATAATAAATATCAATAAATAGAAATAACTACAATAATAATAAATAAATGTAAATAATAAATAAATCTAACTAATAATAAATAAATGTAAATAATAAATGAATAATTGTAAATATTAAAAAATAAATAAAAATAAAGAAATCTTAAAGGCCATGTGGCTGACATCCTGGCTCAAGGCCTGTCAGTACACAACCTCACTGTGTGTCCGGTAAGTAAATAAAAAAAAATAATTTCAAAAATTTTATGTATTTATTGATTAGAGAGAGAGAGAGAAATAGAGAGGGACAGAGAGGGGCAGAGAGAGAGAGGGAATGGACATGCCGGGGCCTCCAGCCACTGCAAGCAGAACTCCACTTATGTGCCACCTTGTGCATCTGGCTAATGGGGTCCTGGGGAATCGAAGTGGGATCCTTTGGCTTTGCTGGCACACGCCCTTAATCCCAGCACTCCGGAGGCAGAGGTAGGAGAATTGCCATGAGTTCAATGCCTGCCTGAGACTACATAGTGAACTCCAGGTCAGCCTGGCTAGGAGAGACCCTACCTCCAAAAGCCAAAAAAGATAGAGTTGTAGGGCTACAAATTGCCTGATGGTTATTGGAAAGAAAATGTTGGAGAAGTCATGTTGAGGACTCCCTTCAACCTCGGATAATAAAGGGTGCTTTGGGCCTGGACAGATGGCTGAGCTGTTAAGGCATTGGACTGCAAAACCCAAGGACACAGGTTCGATTCCCCAGGACCCACGTTAGCCAGATGCACAAGGAGTGCATGCATCTGATGTTCATTTGCAGTGGCTGGAGGACCGGTGTGCTCGTTCTCTCTCCCTCTCTTTCCCTTCTTTCTCTGTCAAATAAATAAATAATAGTAAAAAAAATTGTTTAAAAACAGTTTGGGCCTGGTGGAGCAGCGCCTTTAATCCCAGAACTTGGGAGACAGGTAGGAGGATCACCATGAGTTCAGGCCACCTGAGACTACAGAGTGAATTCCAGGTCAGCCTGAGCTACACTGAGACCCTATCTCGAAAATAAAAAAAAAAAAAAAGGATGCTATCTGGTACTTACTCTCTCTTTCTCTCTCTGTCTCTCTCTCTGTGTCTCTCTCACACACGCACGCATAAATAAAACAATAAACAACAAAATTTCAAAGAACAAGTAGTGTATGTGTCTTAGGGCAAGATCTCCTAGGGCACCCAACATTCATGTAAGTTTAAGTAAAAAGGAAAAAGAAAAAAAAGGAGGAAGGCGGAGAAAAGGCTACGTGTTTAATAGGTGCTTGCCTGAAAAGACAGGTTCTATTTTCCAGTAACCACATACAGACATGTGCACAAACGGTACTGTCCATTCTCTTCCTCTCTGTCTCACACACACACACGCACGCACACACGCACATACATACATACAGGCATGCATACAGACATACAGACATAAATACGTAAAATGTTAAAGGAAAAGTAGTGGACATGTCTGCCAGAAAAAGATACTAAGGTGTCCAAAATGTACAGGGGAAATAAAAAAAGAAAAACAGGGAAAAGGAGAAGACTGGAATAATGGACAAAGGTGCTTGCATGCAAGATTCGATTGCACTGTACCCACATACAGCAATGTGTACAAACTAGTGCAAGCATCTTGAGGTGCATTTGCAGCGCCTGTAGGCACAATTGTGTTTCCATTCTCTCTCTCTCTCTCATAAATAAATGAATAAATAAATAAATAAATAAATATTTTTTCCTTTGTGAACTTATGGCTCTCCCAGTGTCTGCTGGATTACCAGAAGGGGTGGTTCTCAGGCAGAGGCGTGCTCCAAACTCATATCAGTGTCTGAAATCCTCGGTCAGTTCTGTACCCCTGGGTTAGAGAATCTGCAGTCTCCAAATAAAGCGTCAAATTGGTCGACAGAAAAGGACAGCTGAGCCAGTGGACAGGAGGTGCACGGAATCCTTTTTTTGTAATTGGGCGATATCTTAGACTTCATCCCTTCACTCTGACGTTGCAAGCCTACTGTAATGGGGATGTCTGAAAAATGAATGAACAGGACCCCAGGGTGTGTTTCCCTAGGAACTCCCAGCCCAGCTAAGATGGTCTTATATGGCTGACAGACGAGGATGTGTAGGAGGCAGAAGCCAGATGTTAGAAGTGAGCCTGCTTCAAAGATTAAGCTAGAGAGACTGAAAAATCTTACAGGAGCTTTGAGTTCAATTACTTGGACTACTTACTCGCTTATCATTATTGTTAATGACGAGAGGGACTCAGCTTTTCTCAAGTGCGCTCGGTTGTTGGTGCAGGGTGCTGCAAGAGGCGGGACTCCGTGACATACAAGGAGCAGGGTTCTAATTCTACATGCTGACCCAGGCCAGCAGGAACCTTATTCATAAGGTGAACCCAAATCATTTTTGTCATTTTGGCTGACTGGTTGGCTTATTTTTGAGGTTCCTTTATGCCTTTTCTTTCAGAGGAAGCCTTGTAAGTACACATCATAAGTTCAATAACGCTCATGCCCGTCTTCACTCGTGCCAGGCCATGCAGGGCCCGTCTTGGTGGGATTGTGGGCATTCCCCATGATGGTTTGGTTCCTAACTAAAACCAAGAAGGAGCAGGCCTTCAATTGAGGGATTCAGTGCCTATGCATATTGCCCCACCCCTCTCGTTTTGCACACTCTCATCTGCACAATTTCCTGACCATTGGTGGCTCTGTTTGATTTTGTGTTGTCGTTTGTCTTTTAGTTATACCTTTCATCCCAGAACTGGGAGACAGAGGTAAAGTATTGCCATGAGTTCTAGGCCACCCTGAGACTACATAGTGACTTCCAGGTCAGCCTGAATTAGAGTGAGACACCTGTCGTCCCAGCACTCAGGAGGGCCCCAGAGACTTAGGAGGATCCCTGTGATTTCCAGGTGAGCATGCTGGAAAAACAGTAAGATGGTTAAAAGTGCTTGCCTGCAATCCTAGCTTCCATTTTCCAGTACCCGCATACATTCATGTGGATAAAAGTTCACATGCATCTGGACTTCAGTTGCAGTGCCTGGAAGCAATGTAGTGTCCATTCTTCCTCACTCTCTCTCACTCTGTGTCACATACATACATACATACATACATACATACATACATACATACATACAAAGAGAGGCTGAGTGACAGGGTGGGTATATGATGTAGGGTGATGTTTCAAAGGGGACAGTCAGGGGGCGAGGAAAAAACATGGGATATTGTCTACAATTAAAGAATTTGTCAGAAAAAAAATACAATTTTAAAGGAAAAAAGACAACTAATAATAAAGAAAATAAACCAAAAAATATAATTAATAAATAAAGTATGATAAACAAAGCAGTGTAAATAATAAATAAACAGTATAAATAATGAATAAATAAATCAATATATAAATATGATAAAGAAAAAAATAAGGATAAATATTAAACAAATGAATATAAATAATAAATACATAATCCAATGAATACCTATGATAAATGAATAAATATAATAAACAAAATAAGGATAAATACTAAATGAATGAATATAAATAATAAAAATTAAACAAATATAATAAACTAACAAGTATAAATCTTGAATGAATATAAATGATAAATACATATAATAAACTAATAAATATAATATTCCATAAATGAAAATAGACAGTAAATAAATATAACAAATTAATAAGTATAAATATTAAACAAGTATAAATAATAAATAAATATCAATAATAAAGAAATAACTACAAAAAATAACTAAATGTAAAAAATAAATCTAAACAACAATAAATAAATGTAAATAATAAATGAATAAATAACTGTAAATATCAAAGAAAGAAATACAAATAAAGAAATCTTAAAAGGCCATGTGGCTGATATCCTGGCTCAAGGCCTGTCACAACCTCCCTGTGTGTCTGCTAAGTAAATAAATGAAAATAATTTTAAAATATTTTAGGTATTTATTGAGAGGTATATATAGAGAGAGAGGCAAATAGAGAGAGAGAGAGGAGGGAATGGACATGCCAGGGCCTTCAGCTGCTGCAAACGAACTCCACACTTATGCGCAACCTTGGGCATCTGGCTAACATATCGTCCTGGGAATCAGTGGGATCCTTTGGCTTTGCTGGCATATGCCTTTAATCACAGGACTCGGGAGGCAAAGGTAGGAGAATCGCCATGAATTCAATGCCAGCCTGAGACTACATAGTGAACTCCAGGTCAGTCTGGCCTAGGGCGAGACCTTACCTCGCAACGCAAAGCAAAGCAAAAAAAAGGTAGAGTTGCAGGGCTACAAATGGCCTGATGGTTGTTGGAAACGAAAATGTTGGAGGAGGCGTTGGACTGCAAAGCCCAAGGACACAGGTTCGATTCCCAGGACCCCCGTTAGGCAGCTACTGAGGGACTGCATGCATCTGGTGTTCATTTAAAGTGGCGGGAAGCCTGGTGTGCTCATTCTCTCTCCCTCTCTTTCCCTCTTTCTCTGTTAAATAAATAAATAATAGTAAAAAAATTTTTAAGGGTCGGGCCTGGTGGAGCACGCCCTTAATCCCAACATAGGAGACAGGTAGAAGGATCACCATGAGTTCGAGTCCACCCTGAGACTACAGAGTGAATTCCAGGTCACCCTGAGCTACAGTGAGACCCTACCATGAGAAAAAAGGATGCTATGTGGTACTTACACTCTCTCTCCTTCTCTCTCTCTCTCTCTCTCTCTCTCTCTCTCTCACACACACACACACAAATAAAAAATTAAACAACAAAATTTCAAGAACAAGTGGTGTATGTGTCTTGGGGCAAGATCTCCTAGGGCACCCAACATTCATGTACATTTAAGTAAAAAGCAAAAAGAAAAAAAGAGGAGGAAGGCTGGAGAAAAGGCTCCGTGTTTAATAGCTGCTTGTCTGCAAAGCCAGGTTCTATTCCACAGTACCCACATACAGACATGTGCACAAATGGTAGTGTCCATTCTCTTACTCTCTGTCTCTGCCTCTCTGTCTCTCTCTCTCTCTATCTCACACACACACACACGCACATACATACATGCATACATACAGACATACAGACATAAATACATAAAATTTTAAAGGAAAAGTTGGGGATGTGTCTGGCGGAAAGAGATACTAAGGTGTCCAAACGTGCACAGGTGAAAGAGAAAAGAAAACCGGGGAAAAAAGGAGAAGGCTGGAATAATGGCTAAGTGGTGAAAGGTGCTTGCTTGAAAACTTTCGATTGCCCAGTACCCACATACAGCCATGTGCACCAACTAGTGCAAGCATCTCAAGTGCATTTGCAGGGCCTGTAGGCACAATTGTTTCCATTCTCTCTGTCTCTCATGAATAAATAATTAATTAAATAAATAAATAAATATTTTTCCTTTGAGAACTTAGGACTCTCTCCAGTGTCTGCTAGATTACCAGGAGGGTGGTCCTCAGGCAGAAAGGGTGCTCAAAACTCATTCAGTGTCTGAAATCCTCTGTCAGTTCTTGAGGTCCCAAGACAGATGTGAGCAGATGACTCAGATGCTTGTCAGGAGCGCCAATTCTATCACTCAGCGATTCCTGGGCCCTCCTGGCATTCTCTTTCCCCGGACGTTTTCTTTCAGAGGAAATGTTGTAAGTACACATCATACGTTGCTATGCTCTCTCTCTCTCTCTCTCTCTCTCTCTCTCTCTCTCTCTCTCTCTCACACACACACACACACACAAGGCCTGTCCAGTGCACAACCTCCGTGTGTGTCTGCTAAGAAATAAATGAAAATAATTTTTAAAATATTTTATGTATTTATTTATTAGAGAGTGAGAGAAGTAGTAGAAGGGGAAAGAGAAGAGCAGAAGAAGAGGAGGAATGGACATGCCAGGACCTCCAGCTGCTGCAAAGGAACTCCAGACGCATGTGCCACCTTGTGCATCTGGGTTCACGTAGGTCCTGGAGAGTCGAACCTGGGTCCTTATGCTTCATAGGCATGTGCCTTAACTGCTGATCCTCTCTCAGCCCCAGTTTATTTGTTTATTATTTTATTTTATGATGCTGATGATGATCATTATCATTATTACGATTACCATTGATGTAGGTGTGGCTCTAGGCCAGTCTCACCCAGAATCACTCTGTCATCTCAGGCTGGCTTCAAACTCACGTACGCCTCTCCTTCTAAGAAAATCGACTGCAATTTTCCTTTTTTGTTTTTAAATTTATTTCATGATTTATTATTACTTTGTCATTTTATTTAACTTTTTATTTTAGTATATATTTTTATTTTATTATTCATTACTTTATTACTTTATTTTATTTTTAATTTAATTTTATTATTTATTTAACTTTCTATTTAATTACTTATCATTATATTTTATTTTTCATTTCATTTTATTATTTATTATTGTTTAAATCATTGTTATTATCAATATGGTTTTTGGTCGTGTGGCTGTAGGCCAGGCTGACCTGGAACCCACTCTGTGGTTTCAGGCTGGTATGTAAATCAGGCCGCCTTCCTTTGGACATCATTTTCATGTTACTCCAGGGGTAGGGAGGGGCTCAGGGGGTGGAAGGGCGGCTGCACTCATGGCTGAGCAGCTCAGGCACTCCCTCACTCGCTTATTTGTCTGTCTGTCTGTCCTCCTGCATGTGCAGCTCCGAAGGAGCCAGGTTTGAATCCCCACCACCCCCAACCCCGCCCCATGCCACGGACGGCACGGTTGTCCTCTCTTGAAAAGGCCGGTTTGCTAGGCCTTGCTCGCCTCTTGCAAAGCACTGATAAGTGTCTTGGAATCACAGACGTGCTTTGAGGTGCCGAGGTATTTCCCACAGCAGATGCAGGGAAGGAAGGCTCGGAATCCCGAGGCTCAGTGGGCGTCTGACGACGTCTGTTTTCAGGGGATGCCCACTGGCACGAGCTGTGTCATGTGGAACTATCCTTCTCATCCTGTAGGAATGCCCTCCCTCTTGCCAACAGCTTTGTTTACTTATTTATATATTTATTTTTATTTATTTTTGATTTTTCAAGATAGGGTTTCCCTCTAGCCTAGGCTGACTTGGAATTCACTCTGTAGTCTCATGGTGGCCTTGAACTCACGGCCATCCTCCTACCTCAGCCTCCTGAGTGCTGGGATTAAGGCGTGTGGCACATTGCCCAGCTTGCAAACAGCTTTTATTGATTTATTTATTTGACATAAAGAGATGGACAGAGAAGTATGTGTGCTTCAGGGCCTCCAAAGGCCAGTTTCCTAGGCCTTGCTCACTTCTTGCAAACCACTGATAGATGTGTCGTGGAATCACGGACATGCTTTGAAGCCCTGTGGGATTTCTTACATCACATGCTGGAAAGAGAGAGCAGGCGCGCCAGGGCCTCCAGCCACTGCAAATGAACTCCAGACTTATGCGCCACCTTGTGCATCTGGCCAGCGTGGGTCCTGGGGAATCGAACTGGGATCCTTTGGCTTTACTGGCACACACCTTTAATCCCAGCACTCAGGAGGCAGAGGTAGGAGAATCGCATGAGTTCAATGCCAGCCTGAGACTACATAGTGAACTCCAGGTAAGCCTGGCCATGGGCGAGACCCTAACTTGAAAAGCCAAAAAAAAAGATAGAGTTGTAGGGCTACAAATGGCCTGATGGTTGTTGGAAAGGAAAATGTTGGAGGGAAGTCATGTTGAAGACTCCCTTCAACTTGGAAAAAAAGGGTGCTTTCTGGGCCTGGATAGATGGCTTGGCCATTAAGGCACTGGACTGCAAAGCCACAGGACACAGGTTCGATTCCCAGGACCCCGTAAGCCAGCTGCACAAGGAGTGCATGCATTTGGTGTTCATTTGCAGTGGCGGGAGGCCTGGTTTGCACATTCTCTCTCCCTCTCTTTCCCTCTTTCTCTATCAAATAAATAAATAATAGTGAAAATAAATTTGTTTAAAGGGTCGAGCCTGGTGGGTACACCTTTAATCCCAGCACTTGGGAGACAGGTAGGAGGATCACCATGAGTTGAGGCCACCCTGAGACTATAGAGTGAATTCCAGGTCAGCCTCAGATACAGTGAGACCCTACCTCGAAAAACCAAAAAAAAAAAGATTCTATCTGATACTTTCTCTCTCTCTCTCTCTCTCTCTCTCTCTCTCTCACACACACACACACACACACACACACTAAATAAAAAATAAACAAAATTTTAACGAACAAGTACTGTATGTGTCTTGGGCAAGATCTCCCTAGGAAACCCAACATTCATATACGTTTAAGTAAAAAATAAAGAGGAGGAAGGCTGGAGAAAAAGGCTCCATATTTAATACGTGCTTGTCTGCAAAGCTAGGTTCTATTCCCCAGTACCCACATACAGACATGTGCACAAATGGTAGTGTCCATTCTCTTCCTCTCTGTCACACTGTCACACACACACACAAATGCACACACACGCACATACATACATACATACATACAGACATAAATACATAAAATTTTAAAGGAAAAATTGTGGATGTGTCTGGAGGGCAGAGATACTAAGGCGTCCAAACATGCACAGGTGATATAAAAAGAAAAATGTGGGGGAAAGAGGCTGGAATAATGGCTGCGTGGTCAAGGTGCTTGCTTGCAAACTTCGAATGCCCAGTACCCACATACAGCCATGTGCACAAACTAGTGCAAGCATCTCGAGTGCATTTCCAGGGCCTGTAGGCACAGTTGTTTCCATTCTCTCTCTCTCATAAATAAATAAATAAATAAATAAATAAATAAATAAATAAATAAATAAATATTTTTGCTTTTGAGGCCTTAGGACTCTCCCTGATGTCTGCTGGATTACCAGAGGTGGTCCTCAGGCAGAAAAAGTGCTCAAAACTCATATCCAGTGCTGTAAGAGGCGGGACTCCGTGTTCTATTTCTACGTGCTGACACAGGCCAGTAGGAACCTCATTCCTAAGGTGAACCCCAAGAACGTTGTCATTTTCGCTGACTGGTTGGCTTATTTTTAGGATTCTTTTATGCCTTTTCTTTCAGAGGAAACATTGTAAGTACTCATCATACCTTGGTACACTCAAGCCCGTCTTCACTCTTATGAGGCCAGGCTGACCCAGAAAGCCAGTCTGTGGTTTCAGGCTGGTCTTGAACTCAAGGCCCTCTTCCATTGGACATCACTTTTATGTTACTCCAAGGGGTGTAAGGAGCGGCTGCACTCATGACTGAGCAGCTCAGGCGCTCGCTCACTCGCTCATTTGTCTGCCTGTCCACCTGCATGCAAAGGCAAAGGATCGTGGGTTTGAATCCCCACTGCCCCCCCACCCCCATGTGCACAAAGCCACCAGCACCGAGGGTGATGCCGCGCTGTGCCTGGACCTGGACCTGGATGCGCTGGACCCAGAACAGAGTGGGAGGTCAGGAGGAGGAGAGGGGCGGCGGCCTCAGTTCCAAGTCAAGCTGCGCTATAGCCACCCCACCTCGGGAAAAAATTATTATTTATAGTAATAAAAAAACCTAATAATAGTAATAATATTGGTAACAATAATGAGATAATAGTAGTAGTAGTAGTAATAAGAAAACCAAATAATAACAATATTAATAATAGTTATAACAGTGAAAACAAATAATAGTAATAGCAATAGTAATAATAAGGAAAACCTAATAATCAGAATAATAAGAAAAAATAAAATAGTAGTAGTGGTAGTAGTAGTTAGGAAAAACAAATGATAATAGTAATAATAATGATAAAATAATACTATAATGATAATGAAAAAAATAATTAAAACCAAATAATAGCAATAATGATGAAAACCCAATAATAATAATAATAATGATAATGATAATGATAATGATAATAAGGAAAACCAAATAATAATAATAATATAGTAATAATCAGTTGAGCATGGTGGCACTCAAATATTTCATCCCGCAACACTGGGCAGGCAGAGGTATGTGTCGTGGCCATGAGTTCAAGGCCATCCTGAGACAGAGTGATTTCTGGGTCAGCCTAGGCTAGATCAGACCCTACCCCCGAAAACCAAAAAAAATTTATATATATATGTATTTATGTATATAAATTTACATATAACAATAACCCTCATCCTATTATGACATATACATAAATTACATATTCACATATAAGTATATATATATGTATATGTATATATTATATAGTATATATAATATATAATAATATATAACACATAAAACAATATACTGTACATAAAATATATATAAATATATATCATATATACTTATGTATATAATATATGTAAAAGTTTAAATGTATATTCATATATACATTTACATATTTACATATAAGTTGATATATGAATTTAAATATACACTTACATATATTATGTGTAATACATAATATATAATTCATCAAATAAATATTTCATATATATATATATATATATATATATATATATAATTATCACTAAACACCTCCTCCTGCTGTTGGCTACATAATACTATACTTAGTAGATTAGATGTTACATTTATTTCTTTTGGTTTTCCTTCTTTTTTTTTTTTTTTTTTAGAGGTAGGGTCTGGCTGTAGCCCAGGCTGAGGCCAAATTCACTCTGTCATCTCAGGCTGGCCTCAAACTCGCAGCCACAACCCTCCTCCTCTCTATCTCCTCCCCAGTGCTGCTGGGATGAAAGCGTGAGCACCACTCTAAATACATTTTTATTTATTTTAGTATGATGATTTTATTATTTTTATTATTTATAGGAGAGACAGAAGGAGTCAGAGAGAGAAAATGGGGCCACCAGAGGTTTCCAGCTGCTGCAGGCAATTCCAGACACATGCCCCCTTGTGTATTTTCTCTCTCTCACACACGTTTGGGAGCTTACAACTTGACTGGAGATTTTGAGAATGGGTTCCTGTTATCATGGTCATGGAAACTCTCTATGGTGTAAATAGGGTCAGCGGGCCAGGAGAGAAGTTAAGGCGTTGGACTGCAAAGCCATAGGAAACAAGTTTGATTCCCCAGGACCCACGTTAGCTAGCTGCACAAGGGAGTGCATGCATCTGGTGTTCATTGCAGTGGCTGGAGGTCTGGTGTGTTCATTCTCTCTCCCTCTCTTTCCCTCTTTCTCTGTCAAATAAATAAATGATAGTAAAATAGAATTTTTTTTTTTAAGGGTTGTGCCTGAGTGGGGGCATGCCTTTAATCCCAGGACTTGGAAGACAGGTAGGAGGATCACCATGTGTTTGAGAGTCACCCTGAGACTACAGAGTGAATTCAGGTCAGCCTGAGCTACAGTGAGACCCTACCTCGAAAAACAAACAAACAAAAAAGGATGGTATCTGTCACTTACTGTTCTAAGACACTAGAAAGGGTTAATTCTGAGATTCGTAATCTCAGAAGTTGTTCCACTTTTCTGAAAACACATTGAGAACAAGTCCATCCCAGAATAAAGGGAAGAAAACTGTGTATGTCGTGACTTCAGCCTGGAATGGGCCTGGTAGTTTGGATTTAAAAATAATTTTTATTTGTTTGTTTATTTTTTATTTATTTATTTATTTATTTATTTATTTATTTATTTATTTATGAGAGAGACACAGAGGTGAGAGAGGAAGGAGAATAGGTGCCCCAGGGCCTGCAGCCACTGCAACAAACTCAGATGCATCGCCCCCTTGTGCATCTGGCTACGTGGGTCCTGGGGAATCAAACCGGGGTCCTTTTGCTTTGCAGGCATACGCCCCTTAACCACTAGCCATCCACCAGCTCCCTCTCTTTTTTTGAGGTAGTGTCTTGCTCTATCCCAGGCTGACCTGGAAGTCACTATGTAGTCTCAGGGTGGCCTTGAACTCAGTGATCCTCCTATGTCTGCCTCCCGAGTGCTGGGATTTAAAGGAGTGCAACATCATGCCCAGCTTAGTTTGGGAATTTCACGAAGTACCTCAATAGTATGCTGCCACGTAAGTGAGACCAAAGGTGGATTAAAGGTGCAAAAAACACGATAGTGGCTATAAGCGTAATATCCCGCCGCCTTCTGGGATCAAAACCGATCCACCAATGCAGACTGTGGTTGAAAAGTCTGTCTTGTCCAGAGGCAGTGAGATCAAGGACTACCAAAATTGATCAACAATTCCAGAAAACATACCTGAACCTATCAAAAGATGAGCAAAAGCCTGGCATGGTGGCGCACCTTTCATCCCAGCACTCAGGAGCTAGATATGGGAGGATCGCTGTGAGTTTAAGAGCACCTGAGGCTACATAGTAGATTCCAGGACAGCCTGAGCTAAGGCGAGACCCTACCTGGAAAAACCAACATAGGACCCAGGTGGAGCACATAGGAATTGATGAGATGAGCCACAGTGCTGCTAGCTTGCAGGGAGCGTTTGAAAACCTGCACCAGCGTGATGGGAGATACACAAAACGTGTTGAAGCAGGTTTCAAGAGCTGCTAAGAACTCACTATTAGAACAGACTTACACACGGCCACGATGCCCAGGCAATTGTGTGGAAGAGAAGGGGAAAGAGTCAGAGGGTGTGCAGCAATATGCAGAGGCCTTGACTCCCCCCACTGACAGACTGCAGCTCCACACTCCATACCCCTTAACCCATGGTGAATACCCACTGTTCCACAGGGATAGACCCTCCGTGGGATGGTGGCAGGCATAGGGAAATGATGGTGCCAACATAGGATGTGTCTTTACAAAATTTCTACTGAAATCCAATAAAGAAATACTAAATAAGTTGGGCGTGGTGGCGCTGCTTGAATCCCAGCACTCGGGAGGCAGAGGTGGGAGGATTGCCATGAGTTTGAGGCCACCCTGAGACTACATAGTAAATTCCAGGTGAGCCACTACCTCAAAAAACTGAAAAATTAAATTAAATAAATAAAATGTAAATAAAATTTCCACTGTGATTGGGGTTCAGTCTATGGATAGGAATCCCCTGATCCCATGTCAGCATTGACAAATAAACACTGCTGCTCCACGTCAGTGTTGGAGTCCTGCCTCTCTGTCAAGAACCCTGCACAGACATCTGGGAGAAGTTGTGTGCTTCAGGAAAGTTGATTGATTCTCATCTTCAGTGACAGTGATGATCCAGTAATGTAAAATGAACGCAAATCTCCTCTAACATTTTTAATTTTATTTATTTATTTATTTATTCATTAGAGATAGGCGGAAGAGAGGGGAGTGAGAATGGGTGGGCCAGGCCTCTACCTCTGCATACAAACTCAGACATGTTCGCCACCTTGTGCATGTGGCGTATGTGGAGAATCCAGACCAGAGCCCAGGCCCTTAGGAGCAAACGACTTAACAGCTAAGCCATCCCTCCAGCCTTTTTTTTTTTGGGGGTTCAAGGTAGAGTCTTGCTCTCCCAGGCTGCCCTGGAATTCTCTCTTTCTCAGGCTGGCCCTGAACTCACAGTGATCCTCCCACCTCAGCTTCCTGAGTGCTGGGATTCAAGGTGTGTGCCACCTTCTGGGGCCTCCTCTAACAATTTTTTTTTTGTTTGTTTGTTTTGAAGCAGGGTCTCACTCTATTCCAGCTGACTTTGAACTCCTGGTGATCTTCCTCCCTCATCCTTACATACATCGTCGCAGTTGGGTGTGTTATTCCTATGGAAACACACCCGCTGCTTCCGTTCTCCCGTATTTCAGGCACCCCAGTTACTGCAGGCTTTAAACCTCTTCTTCTTTTATTAAGATTTTTTCATTTATTTATGTTTATTTTTTTTTCTTTTTCGGTAGGGTCTCACTCTTGACCAGGCTGACCTGGAATCCACTCTGTAGTCTCAGGGTGGCCTCAGACTCTGTGATTCTTCTACCTCTGTCTTCCAGTGCTGGGATTCAAGGCGTGCTCCACCATGCCCAGCAGGCTTTAAACTTGTAACTGATGGGGTGAATTTTGAGATATTGTTTCATTTCAAAATAAGATTCAGTCTAGCACCTGATCCTGATTAAGCAGTGTATTTCCAGCCAATCAATCTGACAATTCATCTGTAAAACGAAGTTTCTCTCACCTAGTGCGAAGGCAAGGTCCAGCTGAAAGCAGATACCAGCAAGATCAAGGGACTCGCAGTGTAGAAAACAATAACGAGGTCCCTGGAAAGCACCTGAAGCAGGCTCTCACTCTCTCCCCATTAGGAATACCTGCAACCTTTCCATGTTATCTGTGATCTGATCTGTGATATGATCAAGAGTGATGATCATAACTAAATCAATGCAGCTGGGAAAAAATTGATTGAGGGTGGGTGAGGTCACAACTGTAAAAAGCATAAGAAGCAGGGCTGGAGGAATGTCATAGCAGTTAAAGCCTTTGCCTGCAAAGCCAAACGACAGGTTTGCTTCCCAGGACCCATGTTAGCCAGCTGCACAAGGGGCACATGTATCTGGGTTTGTTTACAGTGGCTGCAGGCCCTTGCAGGCCCATTCATCTCTCTCTCTCTCTCTCTCTCTCTCTCTTTCTCTACCTCTTTGTCTCTCTCCTCTTTCTTTCTCTGTCAAATGAATAAATAAATAAAAATAAGTGTAAGAATCATTGCTCTAGATCATAAATGAAGGTAGCCTGTTGCTGTGTGTGTCACACAGTCAGTTTGATAAATGAATTATGCCCCTGGCAATCCCCTAGGCTTTGCATGGAAGGAGGAACTGGCAGCAGGCTTTTGGGGTCCCCATCTTAGTGAAGTGTTGCCTGGGAATAATGCATGAATCACACACTATGTTTGTGCCCAAGAAAGCCTTTGTGTGAGCTTTAAAAACAAAAGCAAAAAACTTTTGGGGATGGAGAGATGGCTTAGTGGTTGTCGCTTGTCTGTGAAGCCTAAGGGCCCCAGTTCAGAGACTCAATTCCCAGTACCCATATAAGCCAGTTATACAAAGTGGTGCATGCATCTGAGTTTGTTTGCAGTGACTGGAAGCCCTCATTACACCCATTCTCTCTCTCTCTCTCTTTCTCTCTCTCTGTCTGTTGTTGATAAATAAATATTAAAACAAAAAACTTTCATTTTCTTTTTTTAAATATTTTATTATTTATTTATTTATTTGAGAGAGAGAGAGAAATAGGCAGGCAGAGAGAGAGAGAATGGGTGCGCCAGGGCCTCAGCCACTGCAAATAAACTCCAGATACATGCCCCCTTGTTCATCCGGCCTACGTGGGTCCTGGAGAATGAGCCTCGAACACGGGGTACTTAGGTTTCATGAGCAGCGTTTAACCGCTAAGCCATCTCTCCACCCTCATTTTTCTTTTTAAATTTTACTTATAATGCATTTGAGAGAGAGTGGCAGATGGGCATTCAGGCGACACTCTAACCACTGGAAAGAACTCCAGATGCATGAGCCCCCTTGTGCAGCTGGCTTACATGAGTCCTGAGAAATGAACCTGGATTCTTTGGCTTTTGCAGGCAAGCACCTTAACCACAAAGCCATTTTCCAGCCCTTGTGAGCCTTTTTGTGTGCGTGTGTCCCATAGGTCGTACTAGATACCACTGTATGTGAGGGTGATGGAAATCGTTTCCAGCTGGGCCTGAAACTTAGCACCGTATGTCAGGTGGTTTTTCATGTCTGACCTTTCTTTTTCTTCTGTTTTTTTAATTTTTATTTATTTTAATTTTACATTCATGTTGGTGCCTTTGGTAGCCTCCTCCCTGTCCTCTCCCCCTCTGAAGGACCCTCCTCATTGGGAATGTGGGTCATGCACTATGGGGGTAGCCAACGATTACATAAAAAGGCAGTGTCTCTGTGCATAATGTCCCAACTTGTGGCTCTAACATTCTTTTTGCCCCCTCTTCCATGTATTTCTCTGCAACTCTGATCTTTCTGGCCTCAAGGTAAAGCAGGGTGCACCTCATCAGTTCAGAAAGTTATTCCTCTTCTTCTTCATCCTCCCTCTGACCCCCAGATTTGAGCTGAGGACAGAGCTGCCAGGCACATTGAGTCTGGGCCTGTGAAGGAGAGGGCTCTGCTCTAAATGCTGCTCTCATGTGGTAGACTTGGGCCCCTCTGGTCAGGAAAGGACAGTTGGGCCAGAGCAGACCTGCTGATCTGCCTGGCCTTTCCCTAGCACAGCTGTAACAAATTACCACCATCCTCGTCTCTTCTAATAGAAATGTGCTGCCAGGCATGGTGGTGCACACCTCTAATCCCAGCACTCAGGAGGCAGAGGCAGTAAAGAGCCGTGAGTTCAAAGGCCACCCTGGTGACACAGTGAATTCGGGTCAGCCTGGGCTACAGTAAGACAGACCATACCTCGAAAACTCAAAAATAAATAAATAAATACACAAAAATAAATAAAGAAAGAATAGAAATGTGCTCTCTACTGGCACGTGAGGTCCGTGAGTCGAAAGCAGTCCCTTGCTATGTCTCGATTTGTGGTAGAGTGCTGTGCTCCAGGCCATGTTCCACTGCTGTGTTTCTCAGCCTATGCCAGCAGAGCCCCAGTGCCCCAGCGTCATCTTCCCAGTGTGTTTCTGGGCCTGCATCCTCCTCTTAACTTATTAGGCCACAAGGCCATGTGAGTTTTCTTCTGTAACTTTTACAACTTCCATGTATAATGTTTTTAAAAAATATTTCATTTATTTAAGAAAGTAACAGAGAGAGAGAGAGCACGTTCATGCCAGGACCTTCAGCCACTGAAAACTAACTGCAGAAGGATGTGCCATCCTGTGCATCTGGATTACATGGTTCCTGGGAATCGAGCGTAGATCCTTTGGCTTTGCAGGAAAGCACCTTAACCACTAAGCCATCCCCCAGCTCATGTATAACTTTTGATTTGAGTTTCTATGCGGCTAGGTTTTTAAGTGTGTTTATTTACTTTTACTTATTTATTTATTTGAGAGAGAGACAGAACAGGCACACCAGGGCCCCAGCTACTACAAAATGAACTCCAGACCCAGTCGCCCCCTTGTGCATCTGGCTTATGGGTAATGTGACATTGAACCTGGGTCCTTGGGCTTTGCAGGCAAGTGTCTTCAAAGCCATCCCCTCCACCTTTTCTTTTGTTTTTCTTTTTTTTCCTGAGGGGTGTCACTGTAGTCCAGGCTGACCTTAAATTATCTCTAATCTCAGGGTGGCCTTGAACTGGCAGCGATCCTCCTACCTCTGCCTCCTGAGTGCTGGGATGCAAGCTGTGCGCCACCACACCCAGCTTATTTAGTATTTCTTTATTGGATTTCAGTAAAAATGTTGTTTTCTTTTATTTATTCATTTATTTATTTGAGAGAGAGAGAGCAAGAATGGGCATGCCAGGGCCTCCAGCCACACTGAAAATGAATGCCAGACATATGTGCCTCCTTGTGCATCTCACTTACTTGGGTCCTTGGGTTTTGCAGGCAAGTGCATTAACCACTAAGCCATTTATCCAGCACGGAATATACATTTTGTTTTTCGAGGTGGGGTTTCACTCTAGCTCAGGCTGTCCTGGAATTCACTCTGTAATCTCAGGGTGGCCTTGACCTGGGTATCCTCCTACCCCTGCCTCCCCTGAGTGCTGGGATTAGAGATTTCAGCACCCACGCCCAGCATAAGGTTTTTATTATTAAATTATTACACTTATTGAGAAAGTACACAAAATAGGAAAGGCACCCACGTGGCTGGAGAGTCCACCATGGAGGGCCTGGCAAAAAACTGCAGAAAGAAGAGAAAGTTCAAAGGGAGTTCCTGTCATGTGAGTGCCCAGGTACTCTCCATCTCCTCGCTATACTGCACAGCCACCCCACTTTTGTTGGTGGCTACAGGTGAAGGGATAGAAACGACCTTGTAGGAGGCGCTGGAAATGTAACCCATGTGGATGGGTGTGTGGCAGGTGTAGGTGTTCTGAGGTTAAGGCTCCGCCCCGCCCTGGGTGGTCAAAGGACTGCTTTCTGGCAGTGGCAGGGTTGTGCTTCACACAGGTGTTTCCCACTGCTGACCTGGGCTGCAGACACAAGCTCATGGGAGGAGCACAGGTGTGTTGTGGGGCGAGGGTGAGCCAGGTGAAAGCTCAGGCATGCAAGGATTTGGGCCCCACCTGGTGTTAGAGACTGTAAAGCGGATTCCAGGCCTGGCCATGGCCAAGACCCACGCACCTAGTCTTCATGCCACCTCAGCCCGGTCGGTGAGTTTTACCTTCTCTCCTTAGAAAGAGTTCTGAGAATGTGGACATGCGTAGACAAGCAAATGATGTGGCTCTGGTTTACTATAATGACTTACTCTCAAATGTGAAGGTCCATCCATACAGGAAACAATATTTCAGTCAGTCAGAGGCATAGTAGCATTAATGCGCTCAAGGTCAAGGCTGATGACAAAGGTCAAGAAGCCCTATCTGTACATCTATGCCACCGGGTTTAGGAAGAACCCTGGGGCTTTTATATTTATTTATTTGAGGGAGAAAGAGGAAGGGAGAGAGAATTGGGCACACCTGGGCTTCCAGCCACTGCAAACAAACTCTAGATGCATGGGCATTGGTCCTGGGGGAATCAAACCAGGCTCCTTTGCCTTTGCAGGCAAGCTCTAACCACTAAGCCATGTCTTCAGCCCAACCCAGGGGCTTTTAAAAATTATTTTTATGTATTTATTTATTTGAAAGAGAAACAGGCAGGGAGAGGAGAGAGGAGATTGGGTGCCCCAAGGCCTCCAGCCACTGCAGATGAACTCCAGATGCATGTGCCCCCTTGTGCATCTGACTGGGGGCATTTTAAAAATGATTTTAAGGCCTGGCATGGTGGCACATGCCTTTAATCCCAACACTTGGGAGGCAGAGGTAGGAGGATCGTGGTGAGTTAATGGCCTCCTGAGAATACAGAGTGAATTCCAGGTCAGCCTGAGCTGGGGTGAAACCCCTACATGAAAAAAAAGATCTTAAAACGTGAAATGGTGCTGAGTGGAGAAATTTGTTTGCACTGATGGATATTAGGAAGCAGGAATCCTTGGGGCAACAGAGTTTTCTCAAAGGTCTGCTCAGGGTACAGATATTGTCACCATGCCCAGGTTAGGGTGAATGCCTGATTGACCCCTTCAAGATCTATGCCAGTACCATAAACTAAATTGCCTTGTCTTAGCAACAGATCAGATGGCTAATGCCAAAATGTGACTTATATTGAAAATGTCACTGGCTGTGGGAACACAGCTGTCTGGAGGCCTTCCACTCCAGATGCAGCGGGATTCTTAATACAGCTGAATGGAGATTAGTGAGTCTGCATTAGGAGAATGGAAAGATGATTGAGGAGAGAAAGGTGTGGGCCTCAGGAGAACGCCCAAATTCTCCAGCAGAACCCATGTTCACCAGCTGCACAGGGGGCATGCACCTGGAGTTGGTTTGCAGTGCCTGGAGTCCTAGGCGCACCTATTCTCTCTCTCTTTCTCTGCTGAATAAATAAATAGATTAAAAATAAAAAACAACTAATCGAAGCCAGGCGTGGTGGTGCTTTTAATCCCAGCACTCAGGAGTCGTGGGTAGGATGATCACTGTGAGTTTGAGGCCACCTGAGACTACATAGTGAGTTCAGGTCACTTTGAACTAGAGTGAAGCCCTATCTCAAAAAAAAGTAGTGGAGCAGAACCATGCAGTGATAGATAACCAGGTCTATGGAATTGGTAATGGGCTATTATTGAGCTGGTATCAGGAGGGGAGGGCACAGGCCCTCCCTGGAGTATAACCATTCCTCCTTCCTGCCTGCCTGGGCTGCTAAGTAGAGGTGCGGTCTGTTTTCTATCATCCTGATGGGAGTAGACCTTACAGTAATGCAGCTGTTTTGGGGTCACCACACTCTCCTGTAAATCACACCCCCTTGTGCTCTGCAAATCCACCCGGTAAACTAGTTGGTTCACCTGCTTGGACTTTGGTGGAATTGTGAGCAGTGACAGCGCTAAGATATGGCGTCACACTGTCCCTCTCTGCAGGGTTAGTAGTTTCACTCATATTCTAGGGCCTCGCTCAGGATAAAACCCAGGATTAGTGGCTTCCTCCCAGTGATTGTGTGTGAGAAATTGAAAGATAAACACAAGTCTGAGAATTCACAGTGTTGATATGTGTGTGCATATTGTCATTTTTGTGTGTGTACCCATCTGAGTATGGCAATAGAATGTGGAAGCTGTTTGTATCTGATGAGTACTTTTGCACCTATGAATTTGCGGCATCCCCAGATTCTTGTCGTAGGAATTTAAAGAAGTGAAATTTAGGGCCTGGAGAGATGGCTTGGTGGTTAAGCGCTTGCCTGCAAAGCTAAAGGGCCCCAGGTCGAGGCTTGATTCCCGAGGACCCACGTAAGCCAGATGCACAAATTGTCACATGCATCTGGAGTTCGTTTGCAGTGGCTGGGTGCCCTGACACACAATCTCTCTCTCTCTCTCTGCCTCTCTCTCTCTTTCTGCCTCTCTCTCTCTTTCTGCCTCTCTCTCTCTTTCTGCCTCTCTCTCTTTCTGCCTCTCTCTCTCTGCCTCTCTGCTCTCTCTCTCTCTGCCTCTCTGCCTCTCTCTATCTGCCTCTCTCTGCCTCTCTCTCTCTCTCTCTGCCTCTCTCTCTGCCTCTCTCTCTCTCTCTCTCTCTCTGCCTCTCTCTCTCTCTCTCTCTCTCTCTCTCTCTCTCTGCCTCTCTCTATCTGCCTCTCTCTGCCTCTCTGCCTCTCTCTCTCTCTGCCTCTCTCTCTCTCTCTCTCTCTGCCTCTCTGCCTCTCTCTCTCTCTGCCTCTCTCTCTCTCTCTCTCTCTCTCTCTCTCTCTGTCTCTCTCTCTCTCTGCCTCCTCTCTCTCTCTCTCTCTCTCTCTGCCTCTCTCTCTCTCTCTGCCTCTCTCTCTGTGCCTCTCTCTCTCCCTGCCTCTCTCTCTCTCTCTGCCTGCCTCTCTCTCTGCCTGTCTCTCTCTCTCTCTCTCTCTCTGCCTGCCTCTCTCTCTGCCTGTCTCTCTCTCTCTCTCTCTCTGCCTGTCTCTCTCTCTCTCTCTCTGCCTGCCTGCCTCTCTCTCTCTCTCTGCCTGCCTCTCTCTCTCTCTCTCTCTCTGCCTGCCTGCCTCTCTCTCTCTCTGCCTGCCTCTCTCTCTCTCTCTGCCTGCCTCTCTCTCTCTCTCTGCCTGCCCCTCTCTCTCTCTCTGCCTGCCCCTCTCTCTCTCTCTCTCTCACCCCTGCCCCCCTCTCTCTGCCTCTCTCTTTCTACACCTGCCTCTCTCTCTACCTGCCTGTCTCTCCCTCTACCTGCCTCTCTCTCTCTCTCTGCCTCTATCTTTCTCACCTCTCTCTCTCTCTCTCTCTCTCTCTCTGTCCCTCTAAAATAAATAAATAAAAATAAAAAATTTTAAAAATGAAGTTCAGAGTTCATAAAGTGAGGAGTTAGAGATTTTATTTGATTGTGAGAAGGGCGTGGAGAAAAGTATGGAGGAAGATCCTGCCATATGGAAGGTTTGGGGTAAAACCTGTCCTGGGCCCAAATTGGGGTCGCGGATGGATTTGGAATGGGGCTGAGCTCACCTGCCATGATGCCAAGTTTTGGGGCTGAGTATCCACAATGCCACTACCAAATGTAAGCCTTCCTGGAATCGCAATTCCAGGAAGAGGGTACAAGGGAGGGCCTCAGGATGTTTATGATCTGGAGAGCTCCTGTAGGCTGAGCTAAGCAGAAGACTTCTCTGGTCTGTAGTAACATGGGGATGCTAGTGCAGGCTTGAGCACATTCCTGCTTTTCACTTTGGGGGACTTCGTTCATCTAAAGTGCCTCAGTAATCTAAACTTTTGTCGTTGTTGTTGATGTTTGTTGTGACATAAACATGGCTTTGTGATTTTCCAACTGGTGTTAGAGGGGCAAGGGCATGTTTGAATATTATTCTCCCTTCATGTCTCTTCCCATCCCTTAATTATTCTTATTTTGTTGTGGGTTGTTTCATTTTGAGTTAGGGTCTTATTCTGGCCCAGGCTGACCTGGCACTCACTCTGTAGTACCAGGATGGTCTCAAACTCACAGCCATCCCGTACCTGTGCCCTCCCTATTGCTGGGATTAAAGGTGTGTGCCACCATATCCCTGGCCTTTAGTTACTTTTTAGAGGCAGACAGAGAGAGAGACAGAGAGAGAATAGGCATGACATCCAGGTATGGTGGCACATGCTTTTAATTCCAGCACTCAGGAGGCATAGTGGGAGGATGCGCCATGAGTTCAAGGCCACCCTGAGATGACATAGTGAATTCCAGGTCAGCCTGAGCTAGAGTGAGACCCTACCTTGAAAAACCAAACAAACAAAAATGGCTGCACCAGTAGCCTCTCAGCCACTGTGAATTAACTCAGATGTGCACCCCTTGTGGACAAGTGTGGCATTGCGCCCTTGAATCACTTTACATCTGGCTAAGCGTGGGACCTACAGAATCGAACAGGTGTTCTTAGGCTTAGCAGGCAGATGCCTTAACCACCAAGCCGTCTCTCAGCCCCCTTCAGTTATTCTTAAAGGCAGTATTATGGGAATTAAGCTTGCCATAGCAGCAAAAATGAATGTTGGGGACCCACCCGATCAACTACATGTTGCTGTCTCCCTTGCAATGAAAGCCATGTGTTTGCAGCACCTCCCTCCCTCCTGCTGTGCAGAGCATCAGAGCTTTCCATGGGGCTTGATCCTGTAAGCATTCTTATCTCCCCAGACACCTTCTCAAACCACTGGCTTTCCTAGTGTGATATGTATTTTCTTTGTTTTTACCTTTTATTTACTTATTATTTGACAGAGAGAGGGTGGGAGAAAAGAGATTGAGAATGAGCACGCCAGGGCATACAGCTGCTGCAAACAAACTCCAGATGCATGTGCCCCTTGTGCATCTGGTTTTACGTAAATCCCATTTGAAATTTGAGCCACTCACAGCTTTGTTATATCATATCCTGGCCATTTGATAATGTTTGGATTTTGAGGTAGGGTCTCACTGTAGCCCAGGCTGACCTGGAATTCACTATGTGAGTCTCAGAGTGGCCTCAAACTGCCAGCAATCCTCCTCCTTCTGCCTCCCAAGTACTGGGGTTAAAGGCGTGTGCCCCCCATGCCCGGTTTTGATAATGTTTTAGTTGTCAGTAACACCTTTTGGAAGGTACCCTGTTGAGGTGAGGTCTCTCTCTCTGCCCAGGCTGACCTGGATTCACTAGGTAGTCTCAGGGTGGTCTCATCGACAGTTATCTTTACATCTGCGTCCCCAAGTGCTAGGATTAAGGCGTGCACCACCATGCCCAACAATGTATTTTTCTTTTGCCAGCACTACAAGTGGGGAGAAAAGAATTAAAACTTCGTGAATGCCACGTTAACTTGGCATGTGCACGATGTAAATGGTGACTTAGTGAATAGAGGTAGTAGTTTATCTTTTATGTATTTTTTTCATTTTCGAGGTGAGGTTTCACTCTAGTCCAGGCTGACCTGGAATTCACTATGTGGTCTCAGAGGTGTCCTCAAACTGCAGCGATCCTCCTACCTCTGCCTCCCAAGTGCTGGGATTAAAGGCGTGGGCCACATCAATCCCATCTATTTTTTTTTTTCTACTATTATTTGAGGCGGGGATTTTACTGTGTGGCCTGGGCTGGCTTTGGGCACATGACAATCCTCTTCTGTCAGCTTGTCCTCCTGCATGCTGGATGTATAGGTGTTTACAACCATGTCTGAGCAGTGGTGAAGAATGTCCATGAATTTCAGTCACTGTTCCTCCTCTTTGTTGCCCCCCAAATTATGCTGAACATTCTGTTTACATCCTGGAGCAAGGAAAATATTTATTTATTTATTTAAATTTTTTTATTTATTGGGTGGGACCCTACCTTGAAAAGCCAAAAATAAATAAAATAAAATAAATTTCATGTATTTACTTATTAGAGAGGGGAGGATGGGTGCACAGGGCCTCAGTCCACTACAAACAACTCCAGTCACATGCCACCTTGTGTATCTGGCATCGTGGGACCTGGAGAATAGAAACAGGGTCCTTAGGCTTCACGGGCATGTGCCTTAACGCTAAGCCCAGAATATATGTATTAACTGGGTAGAAATTCCATGCTTTGCCGTCTTTGGGCCATCATGAGTTGCAAGCAGCTGGGTGCATAGCTGTCTAGAGTATTCTAGAGGGCTGTTTCGACCACCATAGTGATTAGGTGGGTCATGAAAAACAAACAAAATAAAAAATAAAATAAATGGAAGACATGCTATAAAGGAATGAAGAAACTAGGTCATGGGCTGGAGACCATGGCCCTAATGTTAAAGGCCTTGGCCTGCAAAGCCCTAAGGACTCAGTTTGAGTTCCCCCAGATCACCATAAAGCCACATGTACAGAGATCCCATGCACCTGGAGGATTTCTTTCTTTCTTTCTTTTTTCTTTCTTTCTTTTTTTTTTTGCAATGGCTGGAACCCTAACATTCATTCATTCTCTCTCTTAAATAAATAAATAGGAAACGTTGATTTAAAATAGAACCTGAAAGCAATTTTTTCCTTTTTTTTTTATTTATTTATTTTTAGTTTTATTTCAGGTAGGGACTCACTCTAGTTCAGGCTGACCTGGAATTCACTCTGTATTCTCAGGGTGGCCTCGAACTCAGGGTGATCCTCCTGCCTCTGCCTCCCAAAGTACTGGGATTAAAGGTGTACCACCACGCCCAGCCCGTTTTCCTTTTCAAGCGTTTACTGTGCTTGGACCAGCAAACTTGCAGAATAGCACAGGACAGGCGACAATTAACACTTTCATGGAGAATTAGCTTAGCCGTTGAGGCAGGTCCTTAGGTTTCACAGGCAAGCGCTTAACGCTGAGCCATCTCAGGCCCACACAGCAAGTTTGTGCTTCTAAGGGTTTATAATAAGACCCTACAGAAATTTCTCCTGTAGCAAGTCTTAACTCTTCCAGCTATGTTCAGCTGTATTTCTTCTTTATTTTATTTTATTATTTATTCTTATTCCGTTATTTGTAATATTTTGGATCTTTAATTTTTGGTAGGTTCAGGATTGAGCCACAACCACAAAACAACTCTGAGGCAAAATGCAGAAACTTATTCAGGAAAAGCATAGGCTGCCAGGGCTGGCTCACGAGGAAAAGCAAGCCATGAGTTCCTCAGGTCATGGGTTTTATAGACTTTCCTGTTGGGAAGGTGAGGAAGGGGCAGGCTGAGGGAGATCTAAGATAGCCAGGCTGTGACAAACAGTGACAGGTGAATTACAAAATAAGGGGGCAGGCTCCATGACCTGGGGCATTGCAGGCACGGAGGGGGTGATGGCTGGGCATTTTCTTGAGGAATGTGGATAATCCCACTTCCCTATGTGTCTGTCGCCATCCTCACACTGCTTACATGGTGACTTCATACTAAGACCACGTCAGACCCTAACAATTTTGTTAGTAAACCAAAATACAATAAAACTGAGTATTAAACTATGCCCACATACAGCATTTTTGATTTTCATTAATTATCATGAATTAATATCCCAGCATGTCTTTAAAATTACACACAATTAAAATTAAAGCCCTAGCCAGGCATGGTGGCGCATGCCCGGCAATCCCAGCACTCGGGAGGCAGAGGTAGGGAGGATCACCATGAGTTCCAGGCCACCTGAGACTACATAGTGATTTCCAGGTCAGCCTGGGCTAGAGTGAGACCCTACCTCAAAACCAGAAAATAAAAAAGCTAACACCAAAAACCTAGCAGGACATGGTGGTGCTCACCTTGAATCTCAGCACTTGGGAAGCATAGCTAGGAGGATGGCCGTGCATTCACGGACAACCTGAGAATACATAGTAAATTGTGGGGGTCAGCCTGGACTAGAGTGAGACCTACCTCAAAAAAGAAGTGGAAGATGGCTCGCGGTTTAAGGCCTTTGGACTGCAAACCCAAAAGGACCACAGTTTGATTCCCCAGGACCCACAAGCCAGGGATGTACAAGAGGACGCATGCATCGGGAGCCCGCTTGCAGTGGATGAAGCCCTGGTGTACCCATTCTCCCTCTTTCTCTCTCTCTCTCTCTCTCTCTCTCTCTCTCCCCACACACACACACATTCTGCCTCTTTCCTTTCTCAAATAAATAAATAAAGAATAAAAAATAGTTAAAAAGAAAAATAAAATGAAATAAAACTCACAGTACCTCATTTCTGGCCCCCATCTTCCCATTCACCACCAAATGTGTAGCCGTTGTTGACATACATGTAGGACACTGTCACGTCACGTGGTTCTCCATCAGAAAGTGATGATGCGGTATCCCACCCATGCCGCCCTAGCTGACTGTGTCTTCGTGACATAACGACACAAACTCTGCTATGGACGGACATGGGTTATCCTTCGAAGAAGGCCTGTTTGCTAGGCCTTGCTTGCCTCTTACTGAGCATCCATAGAGGTGTCTTGGAATCACAGACAGTTTTGAGGTGCTGAGGGATTTCCCACAGCAGATGGAAGGCTCAGGAATCCTTGAGCTCAGTGGACATCTGATGATGTCTGTTTTCAGGGATGCCTACAGCACGAGGTGTGTCATGGAGACTGTCCTGACCACTCCTGTAGGAATGCCTCCTCTTGCAAACAGCTTTGTGTATATATATATATATATATTGGTTTTTCAAGGTAGGGTTTCAGCTCAGGCTAACTGATAAAAAATGGTGCTATCTAGGCCTGACAGTGTCTTAGCAAGTTAAGGGGGTTGGACTGCAAAGCCAAAGGACACAGGTTTGATGCCCCAGGATCTACATCCTTGTGCCAGCTGCACAAGGGGGTGCATGCAGTGGCTGAAGGTCTGGTGTGTTCATTCTTTCTCCTTCTTTCCTCTCTTTCCTCTTTCTCTGTCAAATAAATAATAGTAAAAATTCTTTAAATGGCCGGGCTTTGTAAGTATGCCTTTAATCCCAGCACTTGAGACAGGTAGGAGGATCACCATGAGTTCAAGGCCACCCTGAGACTACAGGAGGAATTCCAGGTCCAGCTACATTTGTAATCCTGTGTTGTCTCACTTTTTCTGAAAACACATTGAGAACAAGTCCATCCCAGAACAAAGGGAAGAAAACTGTGTATGTCGTGGACTCCCTAGCCTGGAATGGGCCTGGTAGTTTGGATTAAAAAATAATTTTATTTATTTATTTATTTATTTATTTATTTATTTATTTATTTATTTATTAAATTATTCATTTATTTATTTGACAGAGAGAGAGAGAATGGGTATCAGGGCCTGTTGAAACAACCCAGATGCACTGCACCCGCTTGTGCATCTGGATTATGTAGGTCCCAGAATCAAACCAGGTCCTTTAGCTGCAGGAAACGCCTTAACCACTAAGCCATCTCTTCAGCCCCTTTGAGGTAAAGTGTCTTGGTCTAGCCTAGGAATTGTTTCTGTAGAGAAGGGGAAAGAGTCAGAGGGTGTGCAGCAATATGCAGAGGCCTGACTTCACAAAGCTAACACCAAAACCTAGCAGGACATGGTGGTGCTCACCTTGAATCTCAGCACTTGGGAAGCATAGCTAGGAGGATGGCCGTGCATTCACGGACAACCTGAGAATACATAGTAAATTGTAGGTCAGCCTGGGCTAGAGTGAGACCCTACCTCAAAAAAAAGAAGTGGAAAGATGGCTCAGCGGTTAAGGCGCTGGACTGCAAACCCAAAGGACCGCGGTTTGATTCCCCAGGACCCACATAAGCCAGATGTACAAGAGGACGCATGCATCGGGAGTTCGTTTGCAGTGGATGGAAGCCCTGGTGTGCCCATTCTCCCTCTTTCTCTCTCTCTCTCTCTCTCTCTCTCTCTCTCTCTCTCTCTCTCCCACACACACACACATTCTGCCTCTTTCCCTTTCTCAAATAAATAAATAAGAATAAAAAATAGTTAAAAAGAAAAATAAAATGAAATAAACCTGCCAGTACCTCATTTCTGCCCCCATCTTCCCATTCACCACCAAATGTGTAGTCATGTTTTGGATACATGTAGGACACTGTCACGTCACGTGGTGTTCTCCATCAGAAAGGATGATGCGGTGTGCATCCCACCCATGTGCCGTCCTAGCTGACTGTGTCTTGTGACATAACGATTACAAACTTGCCATGGACGGGACATGGGTTATCCTCTTCGAAGAAGGCCTGTTTGCTAGGCCTTGCTTGCCTCTTACCGAGCATCCATAGAGGTGTCTTGGAATCACAGACATGCTTTGAGGTGCCGAGGGATTTCCCACAGCAGATGCGGGGAAGGCTCAGAATCCCGAGCTCAGTGGACATCTGATGATGTCTGTTTTCAGGGATGCCCACAGCACGAGGTGTGTCATGTGGAGACTGTCCCACTCACCCTGTAGGAATGCCCTCCCTCTTGCAAACAGCTTTGTGTATATATATATATATATTTGGTTTTTCAAGGTAGGGTTTCCCTCTAGCCCAGGCTAACTTGGATAAAAATGGTGCTATCTAGGGCCTGACAGGTGTCTTAGCAGTTAAGGGGTTGGACTGCAAAGCCAAAGGACACAGGTTTGATGCCCCAGGACCCACATCCTTGTGCCAGCTGCACAAGGGGGTGCATGCAGTGGCTGAAGGTCTGGTGTGTTCATTCTTTCTCCTTCTCTTTCCCTCTCTTTCCCTCTTTCTCTGTCAAATAAATAATAGTAAAAATTCTTTTTAAATGGCCGGGCTTTGTGGGGCATGCCTTTAATCCCAGCACTTGGAGACAGGTAGGAGGATCACCATGAGTTCAAGGCCACCCTGAGACTACAGAGTGAATTCCAGGTCTGTGCTAAGACATTCGTAATCTCAGAAGTTGTTCCCACTTTTTCTGAAAACACATTGAGAACAAGTCCATCCCAGAACAAAGGGACGAAAACTGTGTATGTCGTGACCTCAGCCTGGAATGGGCCTGGTAGTTTGGATTTAAAAATAATTTTATTTATTTATTTATTTATTTATTTATTTATTTATTTATTTATTTATTTATTAAATTATTCATTTATTTATTTGACAGAGAGAGAGAGAATGGGTATCAGGGCCTACAGCCACCACAAACAAACTCCAGATGCATGCACCGCCTTGTGCATCTGGATTATGTAGGTCCTGGGGAATCAAACCAGGGTCCTTTAGCTTTGCAGGAAACGCCTTAACCACTAAGCCATCTCTTCAGCCCCCCCTTTTTGAGGTAGTGTCTTGGTCTAGCCCAGGGAATTGTTTGGAAGAGAAGGGGAAAGAGTCAGAGGGTGTGCAGCAATATGCAGAGGCCTTGACTCCCCCCACTGACAGACTGCTGCTCCCACACTTATACCCCTTAACCCATGGTGAATACCCACCATGCCACAGGGATAAACCCTCCGTGGGATGATGGAAGGCATAGGGAAATGATGGTGCCAACATAGGATGTGTCCTTACAAAATTTCTACTGAAATCCAATAAAGAAATACTAAATAAGGTGGGCGTGGTGGCACTCGCTTTGAATCCCAGCACTCGGGAGGCAGAGGTGGGAGGATTGCCATGAGTTAGAGGCCACCCTGAGACTACATAGTAAATTCCAGGTCATCCCCTATCTCGAAAAACCAAAAAATAATATTAAGAAATAAATAAAAATGAAATAAGATTTCCACTGTGACTGGGGTTCAGTCTTTGGATAGGAATGTTGTGGTCCCATGTCAGCGTTGACAAATAAACACTGCTGCTCCATGTCAGTGTTGGAGTCCTGCCTCTCTGTCAAGCACTCTGCACAGACATCCCTGTGTGCTTAAGGAAAGTTGATTGATTCTCATCTTCAGTGACAGTGATGATCCAGTAAAGTAAATGAACTCAAATCTCCTTTCACATTTTTTGTTTTATTCATTTATTTATTTATTCCTTAGAGACAGAGAGAGGGAAAGAGAGAGGGGGGAGTGGGAATGGGTGGGCCAGAGCCTCTAGCTTCTGCATACAAACTCCAGAAGTGTTCGCCACTTTGTGCATGTGGCTTATGTGGAGAATCGAACCAGGGTCCTTAGGCTTTGCAGGCAAATGACTTAACTGCTAAGCCATCCCTCCAGCCTTTTTTTTTTTTTTGGGTTTTTCAAGGTAGAGTCTTGCTCTAGCCCAGGCTGCCCTGGAATTCACTCTGTTCTCAGGCTGGCCTTAAATTCACGGTGATCCTCCCACCTTGGCCTCCTGAGTGCTCGAATTTAAGGTGTGTGCCACCATGCTGGGCCTCCTCTAACAATTTGTTTGTTTGTTTGGAAGCAGGGTCTCTCTCTATTCCAGCTGACTTTGAACTCCTGGTGATCTTCCTCCCTCAGCCTTACATATATCGCCTTACATACATCGTCCCAGTTGGGGTGTGTTATTCGTATGGAAACACACCCCACATAGCCCATTCACCTGTATTTCATGCATCCCAGCTACTTCAGGCTTTAAACTTCTTCTTTTTTAAAGATTTATTTATTTATTTATTATTTATTTATTTTTACATTTTTGGTTTTTCGAGGTAGGGTCTTACTCTGGACCAGGCTGAACTGGAATTTGCTCTGTAGTCTCACGGTGGCCTCGAACTCACGGCAATTCTTCTACCTCTGCCTTCCGAGTGCTGGGATTCAAGGCGTGCTCCACCATGTCCGGCATGCTTTAAACTTCCAACTGATGGGGTGAATTTTAAGATATTGTTTCATTTCAAAATAAGCAAAGGTCTTGGAACAGTCTATGTTTACCAGTTTTCTTTTTAATGACAAAGATGGGGATTATGGGGGCTAATAGAGGGCTCAATATGGCCAAGAGCAAGCTGTTCTTGAAAAAGGGATTTGAGAATAGTCAATTTAGGTTCTAGTATAGGCCACTGTTTGACCCAAATGAGTTCCATGGTATCCCACTCGAGGAGTATGGGGGTGGTAGGGGATAGGACAGTGGCCTCTAGAATTGGGGGGGTGATGACGAGTGGTGGGAGGTTTGGAGGGTGGGTCGCCCTGAGAGGACAATGGTATGAGGGGTGAGAACATCATCTTAAAAGGCCTGGTCATCCGTTGTTATGACAACACCCATGTCAGTAAGGAGGTCTCTGCCCCAGAGGGTATTGGGGACATTTGTCACCAAGGGGAGAAATTCCCCAGTGTTGCCATCATAGTCTTTCCATGTAACTGGTCTTCTAACCTGTCTAGTAGTCTGTTGTCCCCCAACACCCTTCATATTGGGACCATCTTTATAGGCCTGTAGCAGACAGCTTCAGGTTCGCTGAGATGAACTTCCAGACCAGGCACAGTTATGAAAGAAGGGATATTATTTATTGAAGCTTACAGATCCAGGGGAAGTTCCATAATGGCAGGAGAAGTGGCCTGCTCTCACAGGACCAGGAAAGAGAGAAAAACCAAGCCACCAGCTACACAGCACACAGAGCAAAACTACAGTCAAAAGCCACAGCACACTTCAGGAACTCCCGCTAGGCACACTTTGCATATCTTTACAATGGAATCTCAAACCATCACCACACCTTAAGACCGGGCCCCCAGTGACCTTGCCTCTAGCAAGGTGATTGCAGATGCAAACTATAACTAATAAAACACTGAATATATTGGGGGACATATATTCAAACTACCACAAGGCCCAAATGGGCATGTGGAGGGCATAGTTGGCAGAGATATTAGTGGCATCCGCACCTGTGTCTACTATGCCCTTGAATTCAACCCCGTCCAAAAGGACAGAGATGCGGGGTGAATGGTGATAAATGGGCAGGGTCCACCTACTGTGGGTGGGTTCCCTCTTACTTGCAGGGCTGAGGGTTGCCCCTGGGGGAGTTTTAAGACAGGGAATGTCTGCAATCTTTGGCCCAGTGATATCCCCTTTGACATTTAGGGCAGGGGGGTTGGGAACTTAAAATAGGCTTAGTTGTCTTTGGACAGGTCCTCCGAAGGTGTCCTGGTTGGCCACGGCCCCAGAAGAGGGGTGGTTTTGGGGTAGGCTTTTGACCCATGGTCAGGGGTTTGTATGGAGGCATCCAGGGCCTCGAGGGGGGCAGACATGGGATTGATATCTTTGGTAGCTACAATCCATTTATGGAGATCCTCATTGCACACAGCAGCAACAGCATTACGTGCTTCCATGGCTGTTCCCTCCCATGCCAGTTACTTAACTAAAGTTTCCCTGGCAGGGCCAGGGGGAGTGCATCAGTCCATGGACTCCATCACATGAGAGGAAATCCGTGAAGCCCTCGGATGGGCCCTGGACCAGGTTATGAAAATAGGTATCCGGCCTCTGTGGGAGTCAGGCCTTAAGCCCTTGGAGGGATAAAGATTTTACTTGGTCAAAGTAGGCATGTATGCCCACTGTGGCTTGTGATACAGGGTCTGTACAAGGTCCTGTGCCAAGGAGCATGTCCAGGGTAATTGGAATTTCACTCCTAAGATTTTGGCAGGCCTGGGATTCAGCCAGGTCACTATAGGTGGCTTTCCATTGGAGGAATTCAGGGGGAAGAAGGACCGCCTTGAGGAGCGAGTACCAGTCAAAGTAAGTCTGAAGATGGATGGGCCACTGTAAAAGGACTTGTTCAAAGTAAGAGTCAACACCAGATTCCTGGGCCACCTTGCGGATCAGGGCCAGATCCGAGAGGGGGTGGGGTACCAGGACCTGGCTGTCACATCCAGCCCTACGTTAACAGGGAAGGCAGCGAAGGGGCATGTCAGGGAACTGGCAGTCGCCTGGGTGTGTCCAGGACTGAGGGGGGTCCTTGCAAAGGTAAGGAGGGGAAAGGGTGGTTGGGTGTGTGGCTGTAGCAGGAGGTGGTTGTGGTGCGGTCTATTATCTTTGAAAGGTTTGACTTCCTCTTCATCCCAGTTATTATAAGAGGGCCTGGGAGGGACGAGCCTTGAAGAGCCAGTTTAGGATCCTCCATATAGCATTCCTTATAGGCAGAAATGACTTCCTCCACAGTGGAGCCTTTAAGGCCGGCAATTATGGCAAGGAGGATAGGAAAGAATGGGGAAGGGGGTGTGTGCCCTTGGTAAACCTTGCATTTCTTCATGAGGAAGAGAACTTGGGACCAAATGGAAATGTCCCAGATGTTCTCCAGACTAATCCATGAGGCTAAAACGAGAGTTTCATCCCAAAAGCTACGGAGGTCCTTCTGTTTTATTTTTAAGCCACGTTGCAGGAGGAGGGCCTTAAGAGCCTGCAATTGCGGCATCCTCTGGTGGGGAAGGAGGTTGCCCATTATGGCGTGGTGGTGTTTGGAGGGGCTAGGCTGGGACACTCCTGAATCAAAGAGACGGAGAGAATAATAACCCAGATCAAAAATGATAGCCCAGGGCTGGAGAGATGGCTTAGTGGTTAAGGCGCCTGCCTGCTAAGCCTAAGAACCCGGTTCCAATCTCCAGGTCCCACGTTTAGCCAGATGCAAAAAGTGACACAAGGGTGCAATGCCGCACTTGACCACAAGGGGGCACACGCATGTGGATATAGTTCACAGCAGGTGAGAGACTGCTGGCATGCCCATTCTGTCTCCCCCTCTCTCTCTCTCTCTGTCTCTCTCCAAAAAAAAAAAAATTAAAAATTAAAAATAAATGAAAATGATGATAACCCAAAGGATGATCATGCAAACCACAAGTCCTAATGCCGGGGCCAGCTGAGACATATGGAGACAATGTTTAGGACCCATGTGTCTTGTGCTTAGAGGGGCCTTCCGTGGGTCGTTACTCCACAGCCGTATGCCCACACGGTGACAGCTCAGCCAAAGGCCTCACGTTGGTTCTGAAATCGGGTTGGTCAGACCCTTATGTGATCTCGCCGGGACGAACCAATAACTCATACCACAATTCATACCCCTTAACCCATGGTGAATACCCACCGAGCCACAGGGATAGATCCTCCGTGGGATGGTGGCAGGCATAGGGAAATGATGGTGCCACCATAGGATGTGCCCTTCCAAAATTTCTACTGAAATCCAATAAAGAAATACTAAATAAGCTGGGCGTGGTGGCACTCATCTTGAATCCCAGCACTAGGGAGGCAGAGGTGGGAGGGTTCTAGTTTGCTCTGTAGCCACAACATATTTTATGATACAATTTACAATACTTTCTCATTCTTTTTCTTTCTTTCTTCCTTTCTTTTTTTTTTTGTTTTGTTTTTTTGAGGGAGGGTCTCACTCTGGCCCAGGCTGCCCTGGAATTCACTGTGTAGTCTCAGGGTGGCCTTGAACTCACGGTGATCCTCCTACCTCTGCCTTGCCAGTGCTGGGATTAAAGGTGTGTGCCAGCACGCCCGGCTCATAATTTCTTCCAGCTGAGGGATATGTTGTGTATAGAGACTGGGATCCCCCCTGGGGCTGGCCCCCGGAAGTTCTGTTCAGGCTATGGAATCCTGGTGAATGAGCTCCTGTCATCATGTGTGTCTATGGTGATCACTCCTTGGGAAGTTGTTTTCATAGGCTGTATTCTGGGGAACAAGGTGCTCTTATGTGTGATTGGGGTTCTTTCCACAGAAGGGTTATCAGATGATGAATTTGGTGGAAACAAACTGTTCTTGGGGTTGGCCACACACTGGGGTGCCTCCCTGGAGAAGATTTTTTCAGAGAGTAAATCCTGGAAAGAGAACTCTTCTTGGGGTAGGTCATACACTTGGGTACGTTATTGGAGAAGTGTTTGTCAGGTGGCATTTCCTGGAAGCTTGTGCTTCTCTCCTTGTATTGTGTGCCACCTGTGGTCACAACCTGGAGGAGCCCACTGAAGAGGAGAGGTTCAGATGGCGTACTGAACCCCTGCAGGTCATGCGACTCTCTATTTCCAAAAATGCTGAGATGAGCAGCCGTAGGTCCACACTGGGGAAATGGGTTGCAAGTGTGGGGTCCCTTCTGGGGGCAGCACAGGGTGGCTGGCATGCTGTGACTTCTTTGTTTAATGCTTGCCATCCTCTGGCAGCTGACATTTATTGGGCATGGTAAGGTCGTAAGGGTAGGGTCACTTGCTCTCCTCCTTAAGGGAAGAATGAAGGTGAGAGGATCTTAAGGGGTCATGGCAGCACTCACCTGCACGGGCTTAACTTTCTAGTCATAGATGTCCTCTCAAGACGAGATATGTGATGACGACCTCACTAGGTATTTAAATATATATATATATATACACATACATACATAAGTAGAAAGCACACTTTTATTAATTAGAGAAAGAGAGAGGTAGAGAGCAAGAATGGGAATGGCAGGGTCTCTAGCCACTGCAAACAAACTCCAGACGCATGTGTCACCATGTGCATCTGGCTTAGGTGGGACCTGGAGAATTGAACGGGGGTCCTTAGGCTTCACAGGCATACGCTTTAACTGCTGAGCCATCTCTCCAGCCCATCATTGTATATTTTTAAGATATGTTATTTTTATTTATTTATTTGAGAGAGAGAAAGAGGGAGAGAGAGAGAAACAATGGGTGCACCAGGGCCCCCAGCCACTGCTAGCGAACTCCAGATGCATACACCACCTTGTGAATCTGGCTTTATGTGGGTCCTGTGGAATCGAACCGAGGTCATTTTGGCTTTGCAGGCAAGCGGCTTATGCACTAAGCCATCCCTCCAGACCCTTATACCACTTTTTTACTCACAAATACTCCCTAATGCCATGTGGGGTTTACCCCATTATTTACATTGCTATCCCAATGCTGAGGTTTGGGTCTCTGGGGACTGTCTATACGTCAGTGACTTCTACACACTTCTTACCATGACTGAGCCATATGTTCTCCATAATGTAGTCTATTCTGCCTTTGCCTGGGGTCAACAGTTAACAACTAACTAATGACATTGAAAAGTATATGGAAAAGCTGGGTGAGATGAAACAGTTTATTATTATTTGAAATATTTTATTCTAGTTTACTTATTTATTTGACAGAGAAAGTGAAAGAGAAAGAGAGATAATGGGAAGGCCAGGGTCTCCAGACACTGCAAACAAACTCCAGACATATGTGCCACCTTGTGCGTCTGGCTTATTTGGATCCTGGGGAATCTAACTTGGGTCCTTGGGTTTTGCAGGTAAGTGCCTTAACCACTAAGCCATTTCTCCAGCATGGAATATATATTATATACATACATACATACATACATACATACACACACATACATACATACATACATACACACATACATACATACATACATACATACATACATACGTGTGTGTGTGTATATATATACATACGGATACACACACACATATATGATATTAAATGGTTTTGTCGAGGTAGGGTTTCACTGTAGCTCAGGCTGACCTGGAATTCACTATGTAGTCTCAGGGTGGCCTTGAACTCACTGTTAGCCTCCTAGCCCTGCCTCATGAGTGCTAGGATTAAAGGCATGTGCCACCACCCGTGGCTGAACTTTTTGTTGTTGTTTTTGTTTTTGGTTTTTCGAGGTAGGGTCTCCTCTAGACCAGGCTGAGCTGAAATTCACTCTGTAGTCTCAGGGTGGCCTTGAGCTCACGGCGCTCCTCCTACCTCTGCCTCCCGAGGGCTGGGATTAAAGGCGTGTGCCACCACACCTGGCTTGAAGTTTTTTGATATTATATTTATTGAGGGAAGGATACAACCAAGGAAAGGCACCCATGTGGCTGGACAGCCCACCGTGAAGGGCCTGGAGAAACTGCATTAAGAGAAGAGGGAAAAGCAAGTGAAAGGAGTTCCTGTCATGTGAGTGCCCAGTGCCTCTCCATCGCCTCGCTACACTCCACAAAGGCCACTCACTTTGATTGGTCACTACAGGTGAGAAGAGATAGAAACGACCTTCTAGGAGATGCCAAGGAAATGTAACCCTTGTGGATGGGTGTGTAGCAGGTGTAGGTGTTCTGAAGGTTAAGGTGTTCTGAAGGTTTAGGTTAAGGTGTTCTGAAGTTAAGGCTTCTTAGAGTGAGAATGTGGACGTTGTTAGACAAGCAAAGGGTGCGGCTCCTGGTTTACTATAATGACTTACTCTCAATAGTGAAGGCACATCCCATACAGGAAACAGTATTTCAGTCAGTCAGAGCATAGTACCTGTGCACTCAAGGTCAAGGCTGATGACAAGGGCAGAGAAGGCCCCATCTCTGTACATCTATGCCCTGGGTTTAAGGGAAAAACCTTGGGGGCTTTTATTTTTATTTTTATTTATTTGAGAGAGGGAAAGAGGCACAGAGATAGAGAAAATGGGCACACCAGGGCTTCCAGCCACTGCAAACAAACTATAGATTCATGCGCATTGGTCCTGGGGAATTGAACCAGACTCCGTTGCCTTTGCAGGCAAGCCCCTTAAGCACTAAGCCATCTCTTCATTCCAACCCTGGGGGCTGCTCTTTTTAAAAATTTTATTTATTTATTTTAGAGAGAAGCACAGAGAAAGAGAGGGAGGGAGGGAGGGAGAGGGAGAGAATGGGTGCCCCAGGCTCTCCAGCCACTCCAGATGCATGCATCCCCTTGTGCATCTGACTGGGGGCTTTTAAAAATGATTTTAATGCCAGGCTTGATGGCACATGCCTTTAATCCCAGCACATGGGAGGCAGTGGTAGGAGGATCACCAGGAGTTCAAGGCAACCCTGAGATTACAAAGTGAATTCCAGGTCAGCCTGAGCTAGAGTGAAACGCTACCTCAAAAAAACAAAAAAAATTTTAATGTCAAATGGGGGCTGGGGAGATGGCTTATCAGTTAAGACACATGCCTATGAAGCCTTAGGACCCCGGTTCGATTCTCCAGTCCCATGTAAGCCAGATGCACATGGTGGCACATGTGTCTGGAGTTCATTTGCAGTGGCACAAGACCCTGGCATGCCCATTCTCAATCTCTCTTTATCCCTCTCTCTGTCTCTAATAAATAAATAAAAGAATTGAAAGATAAATAAAAAATAAAACGTCAAATGGTGCTGAGTGGAGGGAATTGTTTTACATTGATGGATATTAGGAAGCAGGAATCCTTGGGCTGCTTAAAGAGTTTGCTCAAAGGTCTGCTCGGGGTCTGATATTGTCACCGTGCCCAGGTTAGGGTGAATGCCTGATTGACCTCTTCCCAGATCTATTCCAGGACCATAAACTAAATTGCCTTTTCTTAGTAACATATCAGATAGCTAATGCCAAAATGTGACTTACATTGAAAATGTCACTGGCAGTGGGAACACATCTCAGTGTGCCCAGCTTTGCTGTCTGGAGGCCTTCCACTCAGATGCAGCCGGGATTCTTAATACAACTGAATGGAATTAGTGAGTGTGCGTTAGGAGAATGGAAAGATGATTTAGGAGAGTCAGGTGGGGGCCTCAGGAGAAGAATGCCCCAAATTCTTCACAGCAGTAGTGTCAGTGATGGGGGGCTTTTGGAGTTACTTGTTTGAAGGAGGTGAGCTACTCACTTCCTTAAAAAAAGATTTTATGGGCCGGGCATGGTGGTGCACACGTTTAATCCCAGAACTGGGGAGGCACAGGTAGGAGGATCACCTTGAGTTCCAGGCCACCCTGAGACTCCATACTTTATTCCAGGTCTGCCTAAGCTGACCTTGGAAAACCAAAAAAAAAAAATTTCAAAATGTAACCTTAGGGTCATTTATAGGGATACTGCACAGGCTTACATATAAGGAAACAGTTAACTGAAGCCAAAGTAGATAACAATTTTTAAAAATTTTTTAAAAATATTTTTACATATTTATTTGAGAAAGAGGCAGTAAGACAGAATGGGTGTGACAGGGCCTCCAGCCACTGCAAATAGACCCCAGAGGCAAGTGCCACCATGGGCATCTGGTTCTATGTGGTTACTGGGGAATGGAACCTGGGTCCTTAGGCTTTGCTGGCAAGTGCCTTAAATGCTAAGCTATCTCTCCAGCCAATATTTGACTTAATTATTAGAGGGAAAGAGAGAGAATGGGCCAACCAGGGCCTCTAGCCACTACAAACGAACTCCAGATGGATTCGCCACCATGTGCATCTGGTTTACATGGGGCCTGGAAAATCGAACCAGGGTCCTCAGTCTTCACAGGAAGGCACCTTAACCACTAAGCCATCCCTCCAGCCCCCAGTAACTTTTTTCAACAATTAAAGTTGGGCTGAAAGGATGCCTTAGTTGTTAAGGCGCCTGCCTGAAAAGCCCAAGAACCCAGTTCCAATCGCCAGGTCTCACGTTTATCCAGATGCAAAGTGTCGCAAGGGCGCAATGCCGCACTAGCCCACAAGGGGGTGCACACATCCGGATTTCGTTCGCAGCAGCTGAGAATGCTGGTGCGCCCATTCTGTCTCCTTCTCCCTCTCTGTCACTCTCTGTGTATCTCTCCAAAAATAAAATAATTTTCAAAAATTTAAAAACATTAAAGTTAGTTTGCTATACATAGATCACGAAGACATTCAAGAATTCGGTAGGGCTGGGCATGGTGGCACTCGCCTTGAATCCCAGTTCTCAGGAGGCCATGGTGGGAGGATCACTGGGCGTTCAAGTCAGCCTAAGACTGCATAGTGTATAAGGAATTCCAGGTCACCCTGGGCTAGAGGGAGACCCTACCAGGAAGAAAAAAAAAAACAAATGTGGTAGGGAGGGTGTTTTCCTCCAGATATAACTTGATGCCAGTAGAGCATGCCTTCTCCTAGTAGGCCTGTCAAAGTAATCAAGCAGAGGGCGGGAGGGATGGTTTGGCAGTTAAGGTGCTTACCTGCAAAGCCTAAGGACCCAGGTTCGATTCTCCAGGACCCATGTTAGCCAGATGCACAAGGGAAAGCATGCATCTGGAGTTGGTTTGCAGTGTCTGGAGGCCCTGGTGCACCTATTTCCTCTCTCCCTGTTTCTCTGTTAAATAAATAAGTAGATTTAAAAAAACTAATCGAAGCCAGGCGTGGTGTGCACACCTTTAATCCCAGCACAAGGGAGGCAGAGGTAGGAGGATTACTGTGAGTTCAAGGCCAATCTGAGACTACATACTGAGTTCCAGGTCAGCTTGAACTAGAGTGAAACCCTATCTCCATACACCAAAAAAAAAAAAAAAAAAAAAAAACAGTAATGCAGCAGAGCCATGCAGTGATAGATAACCAGGTCTATGGAATTGGTAATGGAGCTATTATTGACACTGCTTGTAAACGAAGGGGGAGGGTCACAGGCCCCTTCCCTGGAATTTAGCCATTCCTCCTTCCGGCCTGCCTGGGCTGCTAAGTAGAGGGTGTGTTCCAGTCTTCCTATCATCCCTTATAGTAATGCAACTGTTTTGGGGTCACTCCTATAAAACACACCCCACTTGTGCTCTGCAAGTCAACCCGGTAAACTGATTGGTTCACCTGCTTGGACTTTGGTGGAATTGTGAGCAGTGACAGCGCTAAGATATGGCTTCACACTGTCACTCTCAGCAGGGTTAGTAGTTCCACTCTATTCTAGGGGCCTCAACTCGGGATAAAACCCAGGATTAGTGGCTTCCTCCCAGTGATTGTGTATGAGTAATTGAAAGGTAAACACAAGTTTGAGAATTCACAGTGTTGATATGTGTGTGCATATTGTCAATGTTGTGTGTGTGTACCCATCTGAGTATGGGAATAGAATAAGGAAGCTGTGTGTATCTGATGAGTGCTTTTGCACCTATGAATTTGTAGCATCCCCAAATTCTTGTCTTAGGAATTTAAAGAAGTGAACTTCACAGGTCATAAGGTGAGGGAGGGTTAGAGAGATTTTATTCGATTATGGGAAGGAACGTGGAGAAAGTATGGAGAACTCCTGTCATATGGAAGGATTAGGGGGTAAAGCTCATCCCGTGACCCAAATTGGGGTCACTGATGGATTTGGAATGGCGGCTAAGCTCACCTGCCATGATGCCAAGTTTTGGGGCTGAATACCCACAATGCCACTAAAAATTTAAGCCTTCCTGGACTTGAAATTCTAGGAAAGGGGTACAGGGGGGCCTCAGGATGTTCATGATCTGGAGAGCTCCTGTAGGCAAGAGCTAAGCAGAAGACTTCTCTGGTCTGTAGTAACATGGGGACTGCTAGTGCAGGCTTGAGCACATTCCTGCTTTTCACTTTTGGGGACTCGTTCATCCTAAACTGCCTCAGTAATCCTAAAAGGTTTTATTTATTTTACATAAACATGAATTTGCTTAATTTTCCAACTGGTGTTAGAAAACCCCAAGAGGTGTGGCCTGGTTTATTTTACCATGCGGTCTGGCTAGAGTCCGACCTTCATTGTGCCATTCATATCCTCCTTTTGTTTTATTATTGGCGACCTTGGGAGGCATGGTTCTTTGCCAAGCCATTCTTGACTCCAGGCCCCAATGGATCATCACATGCCATGGTGCCTGTCTTAGCTTGCCCCATCTCATGGAGTCTTACCTGTTGTAGCAGACAGCTTCAGGTTCGCTGAGATGAACTTCCAGACCAGGCACAGTTATGGAGGAAGGGATATTATTTATTGCTTACAGATCCAGGGGAAGTTCCATAAAGGCAGGAGAAGCAGCCTGCTCTTCACAGGACCAGGCAAGAGAGCAAAAGCCACCCAGCCACCACAGCACACAGAGCAAAAACTACTGCCAAAAGGTCACACAGCACACTTCAGGAATGCCTGCTAGGCACATTTGCATATCTTTACAATGGAATCTCAAGCCCACACCATTAACACCTTAAGACTGGCCCCCAGTCACATTGCCTCTAGCAAGGTGATTGCAGATGCAAACTATAACTACTAAAACACTGAATATATTGGGGGACATATATTCAAACTACCACACCTGTCATTGGCTAATTGCCACCTAAGTGAGAAAACCTGAGGGGTGTGGCCTGGTTTCTTTTGCCATGCGGTCTGGCTAGCGCCATACATGCATTGTGCCAAAACCCACGGGGTGTGGCTGTCGCCTAGGAGGTATGGGAGGGCCAAGTGGTGGTGGCTTTGTGGCATGAAAGCGGTCCCAGAGAGTGAGAATTAACTATAGAACCTGAAAAAGACTGGGGTAGGACAGGTTTTGGGTGACTGCTTAGAACTCACTCTAGGGTCATAATTAGTAGCATTGAGTGTCCTTAATGGTAGCAGATCAATGTAATAAAAGCAGTTGGAAAGGAATTTATGGCTGGTTGGAGGGTAGCATTACCATAAGAGGCATTAATAAACAAAAAAGCAAAGGTGTGGCTAAGGAGAAGTACGTGCTTGAAGGGGGAGGAATACAGTGACACAGAGTGGCTAAAATTAAGCCTAGAAAAGTGTGGGAATCTAGGCCCACTGTACCAAACAAGGATGGCCTAAGAAGAATTGTCCAAAATGGTTTTTGGGAAGTGGTAGTAGGTAGAAAAGGAGATGAATGAAAGGAGAAAAGGGGGAATAAGTTTAAAGTTCCGTATCCGGCCTGAGGGGTTTGGCATCATCCCCTTCATCAAGGTCGATCCCTGAGTCAGTGGCTGTACAGATGTTTCTGGCAGGGATCCAGATCGTGATATGTTCAGTTTCTGGAAAGACACAAGCATACCCTTGGCCCTGTGTTAAAAGAGGGTGGGGTCCCTTCCAGATATTAGTAAGAGGATCCTACCAGCGGACTAAGGGTAAGGGCATTGTGGTTGGTTGGGATCTCCAATGTTTGTAGGCTGGGGAGGATCCTGCCTCGTCAAAGTGAGAAAATTGAGGGTAAAGAGAGCTCCCACTAGGGCCAAGGGGGGGTCCTTGGGAGACATAGTGGACTTTTGTTTTATAATTAGTTCCTTTAGGGTCCGGTTAGTTCTCTCCACGATGGCTTGTCCTTGTGGGTTGTAGGGGATCCCAAGGGAGTTTTTTTTTTAAATTTTTTTATTGACAACTTCTATAGTTACATACAAAAAAATGCATAATATTTCCCTCCCCTGCCCCCATACCCCTTTAGAACTCCATTCTGCATCATATCCCCTCCCTCTCTCCATTAGTCTTTCTTTTAATTTGATGTCATCATCTTTTTCTTCTATTATGAGGATTTTGTGAAGGTATTTCAAGGCACTGCAAGGTCATGGATATTGAGGCCAATTACTTTCTGGACTGTTGCATTGTAAGGATTAATACCCTTCCTGGCTCTTCCATTCTATCCACCCCCTCTTTGGCACTGGGCTCTGAGACTTGGGGTGTGACAGATGTTTCAGTGCTGGGAACTCCTCCATCCCTTCTTCTCAGCACTATGTTGCCTTTTGGGTCATCCCAGTGGTCATTGCCATCTGAAAAGAGAAGCTTCTCTAACCAGAAGTGAAAGTAGCATTAATATGTGAATATGAACATTAAGTGTAGTGCTTTCTTGGCAGTTTGGTGGAAATAATATATACATTTAGCCAGACAAGAGCAGGCTTTATACCTCTAAGGCTCATGACCTCACCTGCCATAGACTTTTGCTTGGGTTTTTCAGTACCAGGTATGTATTCCCTCCCATAGAGAGGGCCTTCAGTCCAATTAGGGAGCAGTTGGTTACCCCAAGAGCAGACATGCCACTATTGTACCCATTCAGTCATTTGGCCTGTATGGCCAAACTTGAATATTCAGTGTCCACTGTTTTCACTGCTGATGACTTCTGTGTCCCATATGGCTACATGCCGTGCAGATGTTTCCAGCTTTCTGTAGGCTGGTCTACAGGGAGAAGGTTTTCTGCTCAGCACCAGCTTGCTTTCTCAGTGACCTTGCCTCTCAGGCAAGAGATGTCTTCAGCAATAGGGTCTTACTATCTGTTTCTCAAGGGAAACCAAGGGCTTTGGCAAAAGGCTTTAATGTTTTGGAGGCTACCGGGACCTCCTTGGCCAACAACTCACTGCAAGGTATCCCATCCCAGGTACTGAGAATTTTCTAGTAACAGTCTATAGCTTCTAGATGTGCCATTATTCACAAAAGTTGCTTTACATAAGTCATATTGAAAATATCTTGAATTTTGATTGACCCTCCCCCTGCCCTTCTTTTATGCGTTCTCTTCCCATGGCCTCGCTTAGGCCATTCCCCTCCCTGTAATCTGTTCTTCTACTTACATATGTGCAATACCATACACTTAAGCCCTTCCCTTCCCTTCCTCCTCCTCCCTCCCTCCTCCTCCCTCCCTACCCTTTTACCAGTTTACTGGTTTCTGGTACCAACTTTTGGTTCCACTTCACACAAAAGTCTATACATTTGTAGCTAGGATCCACATATGAGAGAGAACATGTGACATTTGGCTTTCTGAGCCTGGGTTACCTCATTTTTCTTTACCACTGAATAGAACTCCATTGTGTAAATGTACCTCCTCTTCATTATCCATTCGTCTGTGGAGGGACATCTAGGCTGCTTCCATTTCCTAGCTATTGTGAGTAGAGCAGCAATAAACATGGTTGTGCAAGTATCTCTAAGGTAGTGAGAAGAGTCCTTTGGATATATGGCAAGGAGTGCTATAGCTGGATCATATGGTAATTCTATTTCTAGCTGCCTCAAGAACCTCCACACTGATTTCCACAATGGCTGGACCACATTACATTCCCACCAACAGTGTAGAAGTGTTCCTCTTTTTCCGCATCCACGCCAACACTTACTGTCATTTGTTTTCTTGATGGTAGGTAGCCATTCTGACAGGAGTGAAATGGAATCTCAAAGTGGTTTTAATTTGCATTTCCCTGATGGCTAAGGATGTGGAACACTTTTTTAGATGTTTATATGCCATCTGTATTTCATCTTCTGAGAATTGTCTATTTAGTTCCATAGCCCATTTTTTAACTGGGCTGTTTGAATTCTTATTATTCTGTTTAAGTTCTTTGTATATTCTGGATATTAATCCTCTGTCAGATGTACAGCTGGCAAAGATTTTCTCCCATTCTGTAGGTTGTCTCTTTGCTCTATTCACAGTGTCCTTTGCTGTGCAAAAGCTTTGTAATTTCATGGGGTCCCAATGGTTGATTAGTGGTTTTATTCTCTGAGCAATTGGGGTTATATTCAGAAAGTCCTTGCCTATGCCAATATGATGAAGGGTTTCCCCTACCTTTTCCTCTAGCAGTTTCAGAGTTTTAGGTCTTATATTAAGGTCCCTGATTCATTTGGACTTGACTTTTGCACATAGAGAGAGAGAGGATCTATTTTTATCCTTTTAGATGTCCAGTTTTCCCAGCACCACTTTTCTGCAATGAATATTTTTGGCAGTTTTGCAAAAATCAGGTGTCTCTAGCTGCCTGGATCAATATTTGGGTCTTCTCTTCTGTTCCATTGATCTACCTGTCTGTCCTTGTGCCAGTACCATGCTGTTTTTGTTACTATGGCTTTGAAATATAACTTAAAATCGGGTATGGTAATACTACCAGCCTGATTTTTGTTGTGCAAAATTGTTTTGGCTATTCGAGATATTTTGTGTTTCCAGATGAATTTTAGGATTGTTTTTTCTATTTCTGTGAAGAATGCTATTGGGATTTTAATGGGGATCACATTGAATGTGTAGATTACTTTTGGTAAGATTGACATTTTCACAATATTGATTCTTCCAATTCAGGACCATGGGATGTCTTTCCATTTCCTTGTGTCTTCTGCTATTTGTCACTCGAGTTTTTTTAAAGTGCTCATTGTAGAGATCCTTCTTTTCCTTGGTTAAGTTTATTCCAAGGTTTTTTTTGAGGCAATTGTGAATGGGAGAGATTCCCTGATTTCATCCTCTGCTTGTTTGTTGTTAGTGTATAGAAAAGCTACTGATTGCTGTGTGTTTATTTTGTATCCTGCTACATTGCTAAGCGTGTTTAAACAGTTTGCTGGTAGAGTCTTTAGGGTCTGTTATGTATAGAATCATATCATCTGCAAATAATGATAATTTGATCTCTTCCCTTCTAGTTTATATCCCTTTTATGAGTGTCTCTTGCCTTATTGCTATGGCTAAGACTTCCAGTACTATATTAAATAGAAGTGGGGAAAGTGGACACCCTTGTCTTGTTCCTGAATTTAGAGGAAAAGCTTCAAGTTTTCCCCCATTTAGTATTATGTTGGCTGTAGGTTTGTTATAAATAGCTTTTATTATGTTGAGATATTCTCTATTCCCAGCTTTTGTAATACTTTCACCATGAAGGGGTGTTGTATTTTGTCAAATGCTTTTTCTGCATCTATTGAGATGACCATGTGATTTTTGTCCTTCAGAACATTTATATGGTGTATAACATTTATGGATTTGCGTATGTTGAACCATCCCTGCAGCTCTGGGATAAAGATTACTTGGGTGGGGTGAATAATCTTTCTGATATGTTTTTGTATTCTGTTTGCTAGTATTTTGTTGAGAATTTTTGCGTCTATGTTCACAAGGGAGATTGGTCTGTAATTTTATTTTTTTGATCTGTCTTTGTCCGGTTTGGGTATCACGGTGATGCTGGCATCATAGAAGGATTGCAGTAGAATTCCTTCCTTTTCTATTTTATGGAAAAATTTAAGAAGCATTGGTGTTCTTCCAGGAATGTCTGGTAAAATTCAGCAGTGAATGCATCTGGGCCTGGACTTTTTATAACTGCTTGGATCTCCGTAGTTGTTATAGGTCTATTTAAATGGTTTATATCATCTTCATTTAAATTTGGTAGGTCATGTGAATCAAGGAAATCATCCATTTCTTTTAGGTTTTCAAACTTAGAGGCATATATATTCTTAAAGTATGTCCATGTGATTTTCTGAATTTCTTTGGTATCTGTTGTGATGTTGCCTTTTTCATGTCTAATTTTATAAATTTTTGTCTCTTCTCTCTTTTTTTTGGTCAGATTTGCTAAGGGTTTATGGAGATTGGAACCAGGTTTTTAGGCTTAGGAGGCAGACGCCTTAATCGCTAAGACATCTCTCCAGCCCCAAGGAGCCCATTTTTAACATATGTTTATTCACCTGGCAAAGGTCTTGGAGCAGTCCATGTTTACCAGTTTTCTTTTTAATGACAAAGATGGGGGATTATGGGGGCTAATAGAGGGCTCCATATGGCCAAGAGCAAGCTGTTCTTGAATAAGGGATTTGAGAATAGTCAATTTAAGTTCTAGTTTGGGCCACTGTTTGACCCAAATAGGTTTCATCATATCCCACTCGAGGCGTATGGGAGCAGTACGGATTGGACAGTGGCCTCTAGAATTGGGGGTGATGACAAGTGGTGGGAATTTGGAGGGGTTGGGTCACCCTGAGAGGCCAATGGTATCAGGGCGCAATGCCGCACTTGCCCACAAGGGGGTGCACACATCTGGATTTCGTTCCCAGGAGCTGAGAGACTGCTGACATGCCCATTCTCTGTCTCCCTCTCCCTATCTCTCTGCCTGTCTCTCTGTGTGTCTCTCTCCAAAAATAAAAATAAAAAAAAAATCAAAAAAATAAAAATGATTGCCCAAAGGATGATCATGCAAACCACAAGTCCTAATGCCGGGGTCAGCTGAGACATGCGGAGAGAATGATAAGGAACCATGTGTCTTGTGCTTAGTGGGGGACTTCTGAGGGTCGTTACTCCACGGCCATATGCCCACACAGTGTCCCTGGGGAAGCTCAGCCAATAATAATGGAGGGACCAAAATGGGCTTAGGGGCCGTGCGGCGATGTGCCATACTTCCTGGGGCAATGGACGAACAAAGGAAAAGGGGGAGGAGATACAGAGGCAGAGAGGCATAGAGAGGGGAAGAGAGAGGGAGACATAGGCAGAGAGGCAGAGGCAGGGAGAGTGGGAGAGAGAGACAGATGCAGAGTGGCAGAGAGGCAGGGAGGGGCGAGAGACAGAGACAGAGGCAGAGAGGCAGGGAGAGCAGGAGAGAGACAGAGACAGAAAGGCAGAGAGGTAGGGAGAGGGGGAGAGAGACAGAGACAGAAAGGCAGAGAAGCAGGGAGAGGGGGAGAGAGACAGAGACAAGGGCAGAGAAGCAGGGAGAGGGGGAGAGAGACAAAGGCAGAGGCATGGAGAGGGGTAGAGACACAGGGACAGAGAGAGAGGGGGAGAGAGAGACAGAGGCAGAGAGGCAGGGAGAGGGGGAGAGAGAGAGGGGAGAGAGAGACTGAGGCAGAGAGAGTCCAAGGCAGGGAGAGGGGAGAGATAGAGACAGAGGCAGAGAGAGTGTGAGAGAGACAGAGGCAGAGAGAGTGTGAGAGAGACAGAGGCAGAGAGAGGAGAGAGAGACAGAGGCAGAGAGAGTGGGAGAGAGAGACAGAGGCAGAGAGAGGGGAGAGAGAGACAGAGGCAGGAGGGAGAGGGGGGAGACAGAGACACAGAGGCAGAGAGGGAGGGAGAGAGGCAGAGGAGAGAGAGAGAGAGACAGGAGAGAGGCAGAGAGAGAGAGAGGGGGAGAGGAGAGACAGGCAGAGATGCAGAGAGACAGGAGAGAGAGAGACAGAGGCAGGGAGAGGGGAAAGACAGAGGGAGAAGCAGAGGAGGGAGAGAGAGAGAGAGAGAGAGAGAGAGAGAGAGCAGAGGGAGAGAGAGAGAAGAGGGAGAGAGAGAGACAGAGGCAGGGAGAGGGGAAAGACAGAGGAGGGAGAGGCAGCAGGGAGAGGGGGAGAGAGAGACAGAGGCAGAGAGGCAGGGAGAGGGGGAGAGAGAGACAAAGGCAGAGAGAGGGGGAGAGAGAGACAGAGGCAGGGAGAGCAGGAGAGAGACAGAGGCAGGGAGAGCGGGAGAGAGAGAGACAGAGGCAGAGAGGGAGAGAGACAGAGGCAGAGAGGCAGGAGGAGGGAGAGAGAGAGACAGAGACACAGGCCAGAGAGAGGGGGAGAGAGAGAGAGGCAGAGAGGCAGGGAGGGCAGAGAGAGGAGAGAGACAGAGCCAGGAGAGGGCAGGGGAGAGGGGGAGAGAGAGAGAGACAGAGAGGCAGAGAGGGAGGGGGGAGAGAGAGACAGAGGAGAGAGGCAGAGAGAGGGGAGAGAGACAGAGGCAGAGAGGAGAGGGAGGAGGGGGACAGAGACACAGGCAGAGGGAGAGAGGGGGGGAGAGAGAGACAGAGGGATGCAGGGTGGGGGAGAGACAGAGACACAGCAGAGCTGAGAGGCAGGGGAGTGGGGAGAGAGAGAGACAGAGAAGCAGAGGCGAGGGCAGGGAGAGGGGAGGGAGAGAGAGAAAGAGACAGAGAGGCAGAGAAAGGGAGAGAGAGACAGAGACAGGGAGGCAGGGAGAGGGGACAGACAGAGCAGAGAGGCAGGGAGAGGACAGAGAGACAGACAGAGGCAGAGAGGGAGGGGGAGAGAGAGACAGAGAGACAGGGGGGAGAGAGAGAGGGGAGAGAGACAGAGGCAGAAAGGCAGGCCAGGGGAGAGAGAGACAGAGACAGAGAGGGACTGAGGGGAGAGAGAGAGAGCAGAGAGGCAGGGAGGCAGAGAGAGGGAGAGAGAAACAGAGGCAGAGAAAGGGAAGAGAGAGAGAGGCAGAGCAGGGAGAGGGAGAGGGAGAGAGAGAGAGACAGAGGCAGGGAGGGGGGCAGAGAGAGGGAGAGAGAGGAGAGAGCAGAGAGCAGGAGAGAGACAGAGGCAGAGCAGAGAGAGGAAGAGAGACAGAGGCAGAGAGGCAGAGAGGAGAGAGGGGAGAGAGAGAGAGAGGCAGAGAGGCAGGAGAGGGAGAGAGAGAGAGACAGAGCAGAGAGGAGGGGGAGAGGGAGAGAGACACAGAGGCAGAGGCAGAGAGAGAGGGGAGAGAGACAGAGGCAGAGAAGGGAGAGAGGGGGAGAGAGAGACAGAGCAGAGGCAGAGGGAGAGAGAGGGGGACAGAGACACAGAGGCAGAGAAGCTGAGAGGGGGGGAGAGAGAGACAGGCAGAGAGGAGAGACAGAGAGGGAGAGAGAGAGAGACAGAGGCAGAGAGGCAGGGAGGATGAGAGAGGGGAGAGAGACAGAGGAGAGAGAGAGGCAGAGAGAGGGGAGAGAGAGAGACAGAGGAGGGGAGAGGCAGAGAGAGGGGAGAGAGAGAGACAGAGACAGAATCAGGGGAGGGGAGAGACAGAGAGAGAGAGAGAGGAGGGGAGGAGAGACAGAGACAGAGGCATAGGATTGGAGAGAGAGAGACAGAGACAGAGGCATAGAGAGGGGGAGAGAGACAGAGGCAGAGGAGGAGAGGGAGGGGAGAGAGAGAGAGAGAGAGGCAGAGAGGCAGGGAGAGGGAGAGAGAGAGACAGAGCAGCAGAGGCTGAGGAGGGAGGGGGAGAGAGAGAGAGAGAGGCAGAGAGGAGAGAGACAGAGGCAAGGAGGGAGAGAGGGGAAGAGAGACAGAGACAGAGGGGAGAGAGACAGAGACAGAGAGAGAGAGAGCAGGAGGGGAGAGGGGGAGAGAGAGACAGAGGCTAAGAGGCAAAGAGGGGAAGAGAGAAAGAGACAGAGACAGAGAGGCAGGGGGAGGGGAGAGAGAGCAGAGGCAGAGAGAGGGGGGAGAGAGAGACAGAGACAGAGAGGCAGACAGAGGAGGGGAGAGAGACAGAGGCAGGGAGAGAGGGAGAGAGAGAGACAGAGACAGAGGCAGAGAGTTGGGGAGAGAGAGACAGAGACAGTGAGGCAGAGAGAGAGGGGAGAGAGTGACAGAGACAGTGAGAGGAGAGGGAGAGGGAGAGAGAGAGAGACAGAGGCAGAGAGGAGAGAGAGAGGCAGGGAGAGGAGGCAGAGAGACAGAGCAGAGAGAGAGACAGAGACAGAGGAGAGACAGGGACAGAGGCAGAGAGGCAGGAGAGGGGAGAGAGACAGAGACAGAGGAGGGAGAGAGAGACAGGGAGAGGGGAGAGAGAGAGAGAGAGAGAGAGGCAGAGAGGCAGAGAGGAGACCAGAGGCAGAGAGGCAGAGGAGAGAGAGAGAGAGAGAGAGAGAGGGAGGCAGAGAGAGACAGAGGCAGAGAGGCAGAGAGAGAGGGGAGAGAGACAGAGAGGCAGAGAGGCAGAGAGGCAGAGAGGCAGGAGAGGGGGAGAGAGAGACAGAGGCAGAGAGGCAAAGAGAGAGGGGAGAGAGAGAGAAGAGGCAGAGAGGGGAGAGAGACAGAGACACAGCAGAGAGGAGAGGAGAGAGAGAGAGAGAGGCAGGGGGGGGGGAGAGAGACAGAGGCAGAGAGGCAGCAGGAGGGGGAGAGAGACAGAGCAGAGAGGAGAGGGAGAGAGAGAGACAGGCAGAGAGGCAGGGAGAGAGGGAGACAGAGACACAGAGGCAGAGAAGGCAGAGAGAGGAGAGAGACACAGAGCAGAGGCAGGAGGCAGGGAGATGGGGAGAGAGAGAGAGCAGACAGAGGCAGAGAGGCAAAGAGGATGAGAGAGGGGAGGAGGGAGAGAGACACAGGAGAGAGAGGCAGGGAGAGGGAGAGAGAGAGACAGAGCTGGGAGAGGCAAGAGAGAGGGAGAGAGAGAAAGAGACAGAGACAGAATCAGGGAGGGGGAGAGAGACAGAGAGAGAGGAGAGGGAGGGAGAGAGAGAGAGAGACAGAGGCAGAGAGAGAGAGAGAGAGAGAGAGACAGAGACAGTGAGGCAGGGAGGGGGGAGAGAGAGAGACAGAGGAGAGAGGAGGGAGAGGGAGAGAGAGACAGAGGAGGCAGGAGAGGCAGAGGCAGGAGAGAGGGGGGAGAGAGACAGAGGCAGAGAGGCAGGGAGAGGGGGGAGAGAGAGAGAGAGAGGGACAGAGGCAGAGAGGCAAGGAGGCTGAGAGAGAGGGGGAAGAGAGACAGAGACAGAGGAGGGGAGAGAGACAGAGGAGAGAGGCAGAGAGGCAGGGAGAGGGGGAGAGAGAGACAGAGGCTGAGAGGCAAAGAGCAGGGGAAGAGAGAAAGAGACAGACAGAGGCAGGGGAGGGGGAGAGAGACAGAGGCAGAGAGAGGGGGAGAGAGAGACAGAGACAGAGAGGCAGGGAGGGAGAGAGAGACAGAGAGACAGAGGCAGAGAGAGAGGGAGAGAGAGAGACAGAGACAGAGGGCAGAGAGAGGAGGCAGAGACACAGAGGCAGAGAGGCAGCAGGGAGGGGAGGGAGACAGAGGGAGAGGCTGCAGAGGCAGGGAGAGGAGAGAGAGAGGACAGAGAGGGGAGAGGCAGGGAGGGGGGAGAGAGACAGAGACAGAGGCAGGAGAGAGGCAGGGAGGGGAGAGAGAGAGAGAGAGCAGAGAGCCAGGAGAGGGGGAGAGAGAGACAGAGGCAGAGAGGAGGGGAGAGTGGGAGAGAGAGAGACAGAGGCAGGGAGGAGACAGGAGAGAGGGGAGAGAGAGAGAGACAGAGGCAGGGAGGCAGAGAGAGAGGCAGGGGAGAGAGGGAGAGAGAGAGAGAGAGACAGAGAGTCCAGAGGCAGGGGAGGAGAGAGAGAGAGAGAGACAGAGGAGAGAGAGAGGCAGAGAGGCAGGGAGAGGAGAGAGAGAGAGAGAGGAGAGAGAGGCAGGCAGAGAGAGGGGGGAGAGAGACAGAGACAGAAGAGGGGGGAGAGAGAGAGAGACAGAGGCATAGAGACAGAGGGAGACAGAGAGGCAGAGGCAGAGAGAGAGGGGAGAGAGAGACAGACAGAGAGAGGCAGGGAGGGGAGAGAGAGAGGCAGAGGCAGAGGAGAGAGAGAGAGAGGCAGGAGGGAGGGGAGAGAGACAGAGGCAGAGAGGCAGGGAGGGGGAGAAGAGAGACAGAGGAGAGAGAGAGGGGAGAGGGAGAGAGACAGAGACACAGGCCAAGAGGCAGGGAGAGGGGGAGAGAGAGACAGAGGCAGACAGCCAGGGAGAGGGGGAGAGAGAGAGGCAGAGAGGCAGGGAGACAGGGAGAGAGAGACAGAGGCAGAGAGCAGGGGAGAGGGGACAGACAGACAGAGGCAGGGAGGAGGGGAGGGGACAGAGACAGAGAGAGAGAGGAGAGGGAGAGGAGGAGAGAGAGACAGATGCAGAGAGAGGGGAAGGAGAGAGGGGAGAGAGAGAGAGGCAGAGAGAGGCAGAGGCAGGGAGAGGAGAGAGAGAGACAGCAGAGAGAGAGGAGGGGGGAGAGAGAGAGAGGGAGAGAGAGACAGAGGCAGAGGCAGGGAGAGGGGGAGAGAGAGACAGAGGCAGAGAGGCAGGGGGGGAGGAGAGAGGAGAGAGGCAGAGATGGGGGGAGAGAGAGAGAGAGACAGAGACAGAGAGGGAGAGAGAGAGAGAGAGAGGAGAGAGAGAGAGAGAGAGAGAGAGCAGAGAGGCAGAGAGGAGAGAGGCAGAGAGAGGCAGAGGAGGGAGAGAGACAGAGAGACAGAGACAGGGGAGGGAGAGGAGAGAGAGACAGAGACAGAGAGAGAGAGGGGCAGAGAGACAGAGGCAGAGAGAGGGGAGAGAGACAGAGACACAGAGGAGAACAGAGAGACAGAGAGAGAGAGAGGCAGAGAGGCAGCAGGAGGAGAGAGAGAGAGAGAGACAGAGAGCAGAGAGGAGAGAGAGAGGGAGAGAGAGAGAGAGAAAGACAGAGGCAGGGAGAGGCAGGAGAGGGGAGAGAGAGACAGAGGAGAGAGAGGGGAGAGAGACAGACAGAGAGGCAGAGGGGGGGAGAGAGGGGAGAGAGACAGAGGCAGAGGGGAGAAAGGCAGGGCGTGGGAGAGAGACAGAGAAACAGGCCAACTGAGAGGGGGGAGAGACAGAGGCAGAGAGAGGCAGGACAGAGGAGGAGAGAGAGACAGAGAGAGACAGAGGCAGAGGCAGAGAGAGGGAGAGAGAGACAGAGGCAGAGAGGCAGAGAGAGGAGAGAGAGAGAGAGAGAGGCAGAGAGAGGCAGAGAGAGCAGAGAGGCAGGGAGAGAGGGGGGGAGAGAGAGACAGAGACAGAGGCAAGGAGAGAGGGGAGAGAGACAGAGGCAGAAGGGAGCAGGGCAGAGGCAGGGAGAGAGAGACAGAGATAGAGGCAGAGAGGCAGAGAGAGGGGGAGAGAGAGACAGAGGCAGAGAGAAGGGGAGAGAGAGAGACAGAGGCAGAGGCAGGGGAGAGGGGGAGACACAGAGGCAGAGAGGCAGAGGGCAGGGGGGACAGAGACACAGAGGCAGAGAGGCAGGGAGAGGGGGGAGAGAGAGACAGAGGCAGAGAAGCTGAGAGAGGGGGAGAGAGAGACAGAGGCAGAGATGCAGGGTGTGGGCGAGAGAGACAGAGACACAGGCTGAGAGTCAGGGAGTGGGGGAGAGAGAGACATAAACACAGGAGACTGAGGGGGGAGAGAGATAGAGAGGCAGAGAGGCAGGGGAGGAGAGAGAGGGGAGAGAGAGAGGCAGAGAGGCAGGGAGAGGGGAGAGAGACAGAGACAGAGAGGGGGCAGGGACAGAGGCAGAGGGGAGAGGGGGAGAGAGAAACAGAGACACAGGCCGAGAGGCAGGGAGAGGGGGAGAGAGAGACAGAGGCAGAGAGGCAGAGGCCAGGAGGAGGGGAGAGAGAGGGAGAGAGACAGAGCAGGAGAGGCAGAGAGAGAGAGGGGGAGAGAGAGAGGAGAGAGAGAGAGACAGAGGCAGAGGCAGAGAGAGAGAGGGCAGGAGAGGGGAGAGAGAGAGAGCAGAGAGGCAGGGAGGGGGGAGAGAGACAGAGGCAGGGAGAGGGGGAGGAGAGAGAGAGAGGCAGAGGGGCAGGGGGGAGAGACAGAGACAGAGACAGAGAGCAGGGGAGGAGGAGAGAGACAGAGGCACAGAGGCAGAGGGGGGAGAGAGAGACAGAGACAATGAGGCAGGGAGGGAGGGGAGAGAGAGACAGAGGCAGAGAGGCAGGGAGAGGGGAGAGAGAGAGACAGAGGCAGAGAGAGAGAGAGGGAGGGAGAGGAGGAGAGAGAGAGACAGAGGCAGAGAGGAGAGAGAGAGGAGAGAGAGACAGAGGCAGAGGCAGAGGAGGAGAGAGAGAGGGGGAGAGAGAGAGGGAGAGAGGCAGGGAGGCAGGGGGAGAGAGAGAGAGACTGGGGCAGGGAGGCCGGGAGAGAGAGGGGGGAGAGAGACAGAGAGAGGCAGAGACAGGGGAGGAGAGGGAGAGAGAGAGGCAGAGACAGAGAGGAGAGAGGCAGGAGGCTGAGAGGGGAGAGAGAGACAGAGACAGAAGCAGAGAGGCAGGGGGAGAGGGGAGAGAGAGAGACAGAGGCAGAGAGGCAGAGAGAGAGAGGCAGAGGAGAGAGGGGAGAGGGGAGAGGCAGAGGCAGAGAGAGGCAGAGAGAGGCAGGGAGGCAGAGGGGAGAGAGGGAGAGAGAGAGAGAGAAAGAGGCAGAGAGGCAGAGAGGGGAGAGAGGCAGAGAGGAGGGGAGAGAGCACAGAGGCAGGAGGGAGACAGACAGAGACAGGGGAGGCAGAGAGAGAGGCAGAGAGAGAGAGAGACAGAGGCAGAGAGCAGGAAGAGGGGAGGAGAGAGACAGAGGCAGAGAGGGAGAGAGGGGACAGAGAGAGAGAGAGAGCAGAGAGGCTGAGAGAGGGGAGAGAGAGAGACAGGCAGAGATGCAGGGGTGGGGGCAAGAGAGACAGAGACACAGGCAGAGGCAGGGAGAGGGGGAGGGGAGAGAGAGAGAGAAAGAGACAGAGAGAGGCAGAGAGAGAGGAGAGAGAGAGAGAGAGACAGAGCAGAGAGCAGGAGAGGAGGGGAGAGAGGCAGAGAGAGGGACAGGGACAGAGGCAGAGAGGGGGGGGGAGAGAGACAGAGGCAGAGAGGGGAGAGGGGAGAGAGAAGGGGAGAGAGAGACCGAGGCAGAGAGTCCGAGGCAGGGGGAGGGGAGAGAGAGACAGAGACAGAGAGGCAGAGGAGGGGAGAGAGACAGAGACAGAAAGGCAGGGCGTGGGCAGAGAGAGAGACAGAGACACAGGAGACTGAGGGAGAGAGAGAGGCAGGAGGCAGAGTGAGGGAGAGACAGAGGGCGAGAGAGAGAGAGAGAGACAGAGGAGAGAGAGACACACACAGGGGGAGAGAGAGAGAGAGAGAGAGAGAGAGAGACAGGCCAGAGAGAGAGAGAGAGAGAGATGGGGACGAGAGAGAGAGAGAGAGAGAGAGGGAGAGAGAGAGAGGCCAGCCAAGAGAGAGAGAGAGAGAGAGGGGAGAGAGAGAGGCAGAGATGCAGAGAGGGGCAAGAGAGGGAGGGCAAGAGGGGGAGGGGGCAGAGGGGGAGGAGGGACAGGGGCAGAGAGAGGGAGGGGGAGGAGAGGCAGAGGGAGAGGCAGACAGAGAGAGAGGGGAGGCAGGCAGGCAGAGAGAGGGGCAGAAAGTACATGATTGAAATTCCCAACAGAGATGTGGAAAATGATGGAATGTTTCAGGAAGTGTCATTAAGTAAGAATAAGGATTGATTGTATGGGGGCGGTTTCAGAGTAAATAAGTGAAATAATCATTATCAAATCTGAGAGTGAATGAAGGAAATGCAGAATTTCCAGGTGCTGATGAGGCATACTGGATCCTTCAGGTACTTGTAGTTGAAAATTTAAAACACGGTCCTGGCTTGGTGGTTCATGCTTGTAATCCCAGCACTGAGGAGGGAGAGAGAGGTAGGAAGGTTTTACTGGTTGCAAGAACTAGGGTTTGTTAAACAACTGATGGTTTTAAGATGCCCATGTCACAAGAAATCATGTCTCTTAACTGCCAGGAACCATTGAACTCTGAAGAATGTGCTGGATGGTAATGAAGATGTCTCTGCCATAGACTGGGTGCCACCTACAAGTTCATCTGTGCCTGCATGTGTAAGTACCCACCATTAAGGGTGGAGGGGTTAGGGGTTGTGGTTTGCTTCACGGGTGGCTTGGGGTTAGGGTTTTGTTTATGATAGACATTCTGACAGGAGTGAGGTGGAATCTCACTTAGCCTTAACAGCGAAGCCATCTCTCCAGCCCTAGACTGTTTTTCTCCCCTCTGGTAGGTGAACCCATTGGATGGGGGCAAAGTATCTGACATATGTTGAGGTTAACTCTTAAAAGATCGAAGTCTTCCTTCAGACATTTTATCTGTGGCTTAAAGGGCCAAGTTCAGTAATGTCTCCAGAACCCAGACAGAGGGCCACTGCCCCTGGAGGGTTCCTAAGTAATGAGTGTGTGTACGGCTGAACAAGCAACTGAACTGAGTGTTCTTTGATGGGGAGGCAAGAGTGACAGTGATGCCAAATGTGCTGGCTTGCCAGAGCCCGCCGGCAGGATCGAACAGTACCTGAGTGGGGAGTGAGGGTTAAGAAAAAAGACGAGAGAGAAAAGATATAAAGTCGGGGCCTCCCGATTTTTTTTTATTTAGTTTAGCTTTTTTATACTTCTTCTCAGCACAAGAATGCAAGCAGAACAATCCTAACATTTTCACAGGCTTTCTGAAATCAAAGACCAGTCAAATCTTGGCCTCAAGGTCAAAAGATACTCCCTTTTCAGTTCCCAGAGCCTCAGCAGGTCTCTAATCTAATGCTTGGCCAGACATCCTGCTTTTCAGTAGCCCACTAAAAATGGACACAGGCCATGAACAGACAGGTGTTCAGGAAAATAGCTCCCGACATATCCCCCTTTTTTAAAAATTATTTTTTTAAGAAACAGCACCTTTCTAGGCTATGGTGCAGGAAGACTGTGCCTGTCTTAGGTTGTTCTCTACCAAATTTAGGCCTTACCCGTCATTGGCACAAGAATGTCATCATTCATGCCCTGTCTTAGTTGACCTAACTCGAGAGAATCTTACCTGTCTTTGACTACCAGCCTCTGCAGGGGAGAACATCCTCTTTATGGTAGGGTCTGGAGCCAGACATTATGGACTTCAGCTTTACTGTTCCAAAGGGAGCAGATGACATGTCTAATTATTGGTGCGAATAAGCAGGCGCCAAGCACGATACTTCCTGTCCAGGAAGTAAATGAAGACCACGACGGCCATGAAGGTAGGGAAGCTCTTAATTTTTCCAAGATATCATTTGCTGTCTTACCTGCAACAAAATTTCTTGATACAACTGAATCAAATCTAGAGCTATATTTGCATTATGCCATATTCCTTATAAATGCATTTTTACTTTTTCCCAATGATGTTGACTGTTCTACAGTATCTACTTTCTGTTCTAATTTACTATCTATGTCTTCTTGAGTTCCCAAAACAATAGAGACATTTTTTTGGTAGCTCATTGACAAAACGTGCAGTCTGCACTTCTTGTGCTAAAGCAACAGTAGTCGTGGCAGTAGCCAGAAGCGTAATACGAGTGAAAATTCCTGCAATAATTAATCCTCTCATCCTTTTTGGTCTGCTTAATGCATGTTCCATTTCTGTAAGCATTTGCAAGCCTCGATCAGCATACAAAGCTTTCATGACATTAAGAGGAATCATAACACATGATTGTTGAACTCTCATGAGTCAAGTTTCAGAGGTTACTTTGGTAGCACAATTAGTGAGAGTGCAATTTTTCCATGTCACATCCCCTCATTCCAAGTAACATTCAAGTGTCCCACCACTAGTGCATAAGGTGGAGAGACACAAGCCAATCCCTCTCCCTTTGGGAGGGATGAGTTCCTGTTTGCCTCAGCAGAGGTGGCTGTCACCTCCTCCATTGTCACAGTGAGCTTCCAAATATAAGTTGTTGATAACCATTATCACCCACGTTGCAGGGTGTAGGATGGGTGGATCAGGTACATAATAAGCCCAATACTCACTGTGGCTCATTGGGAGTGGAGTCCACATCATCAATAGCAGAGGCATCCTCCTTCTTATGTTCAGTCCCGCGACCTGGACCAACCTCTCTGGCAGCCACCTGGCATTGTCAGTATCCTGAGGATAAACACAAACATGCCCTCATCCCCTTATTAACACCGGTTCGGGGTCCTTCCATCTAACCTGTGCATAGGTATCTAATGTGCCGGGATGCCATAACCAGATGCATACACATTTAAAAATTTTAAGAGTACATGATTTAAAGCATCTGTGGCGACCAAGGGTATAATTCCCTTTTTTATTTTGTGTAATTGATTCTTTAAAGCTCCATGGGCATGTTCAACAATTCCTTGTCCCTGTCGGTTGTAAGGTTTTATGAACAATTGATAATTGGGAACAAAAGCACTGAGAAGATTGACTAGTGCAACCTGTACGGATATCTGGTTTTATAATTGATGGTACCTGCTACAGCAAAACATGTAATGCAATGTGCTGTAACAGGCTTATAGCTTCTCCAGTCTGTGCCCTTGCCATCAATAATCCTGAGTAAGTATCAATGGACATGAACTGATCTTAGTTTTCCAAATTCAGGCCTATGAGTTACATCCATCTGCCACAAATGATTTGGTTTCAATCCTCTGGAGCTTACCCCATATTGTGGGACTGAGTGATATTCAACACAGGGACTACACTGTCACACAATTTGTCTAGCAGCTCTCTGGTACTTTGAAATTGTTTTAAGCTCTGGCCATTTTGATGATGCAAATTATGAGATCTTTGTGCTAAAGCTAATTGAGAGATGCCTATGATCTGTGTAGCCTTATCTGCCATATAATGACATAGTCCTGAATGAGCTCGTATGTGACCTACAAAACAAGGATGAGAGCGAGCATGCACGCAGCTTTGTATTTGAGTCTTGGCAGTTTCAAGCACTTGTAGAGCTCTAGCAATATAATGACTGTCAGCAGTATACAAATGAAAAGGAACAGAAGCTAACACTTGAATTCAGTAGCTGCAGCTCTAAGTTTTACTATTTGAGCTGATGCAGGAGGAGTCAAAATGATGACTAAGATTGCTCCTGAAACACAGGAGCTGCTTTTTACCATTAGAGGATCCATCAGTAAGTACTACTGAGGCACCTTCCATAGGTTCTTGCTTTACAGTTCGTGGAAAAATAAAAGCATGAGAATTTTCAAATTGTAGTAATTTATCTTTAGGGTAACAATTATCTCTACTACAAGGATAATGTGCAAAAGCTATATATCCCAGTAGTCCAGATTTTGAAATAGCCAGTCACCTTGCTGCTTCGTAAATGGATCTTCTATTACAGCTGGTTCTTTCCCAATATGTTTTCTAGATTCTCATCGAGCCACTTGAATTAAACAAGCTACAGCATCATAATAAGGGGCTCATACTCCAGCGGGAGACACAGGCAGATGTAGCCACAATAAAGGTCCTTTTTGCCACAAGACTGCAGTTGGATAATGTCTACTAGCCAGAATCTATGCAGCCCATCCCTGAGAGGAATCTACATATTGGATTCATTGATTGTCGACTACATGCTCCACTAAAGATAACGCCTCTCTGGCTTCTACAGTGAGTTTTCTCCCTGATTTTGGGTCTGAATCACCTTTAAAAATATCAAAAAGAGGTTTTAACTCTCCTATAGAAATCTTCAAATGGGGTCTAAGCCAATTATTAGCTCCCATTCAAAGTTTGTAACCCATCTTTTCTAGTTTGTATTTTTTGTGGGAGAATCGTTTTTGGATACAATTTATGGCCTAAATAAGAATAAGGAGGCTCAGTTTGTACCTTTTCCAGGCTACAACTAAACCTTGTTCCTTCAGAGACGTTGTAAATGAGCATAAGCTGCTAATAGTAGTCGCTTCTGTTTATGTGCTAAGAGGATCGCATCCATATAATGAATTCTATACACTTGAGAAAAGCCTGTCTAGTTTTTGCTACAGCCTGAGCTACACATTTGACACAAGGTGGGGCTGTTAGCTGTACCCTGAGGCAAGACTGCTTTGGAGGCGGTGGACCACCTCTGAACATTTCTTTTTGTTCACCCTCAGGCTATGTAAAAGCAACAAAAGGTGGAAAGTCCTCCTCTAACTCCTCCACACGTTCCGGCTCTGCAGATGGAGCGGAAGGTTTAGTTTCACTTCCTTCCTCAGCGCCAAAAACCGTGATTCTGCTTTATTGACTGATTTTTCTGACTGAATTTTATCCCTTTCATGTCTAGGATCTAAACTATTCCTAACTAGAGTCCATAAATAAAAATATCCTGGCAAAACTCTGCCAGGTTTCTAAATCTACCGTCCCATCTTTTGGGAACCAAGGACATACCTTCTCCCCAAAATCTTAGAAAGTGCACAGCTGTTGCTGTCTTACTTTTGCACCTTGAGCATGAAGCATATTCTTAAGCATATGTGCAAAAAGCAGTTGACTGTTACCTTGACCCATTTTTCTCCTGAGAAGTTACTCCCAGCTCCTCTTTACTTTCCGCTGAGCTCCGATATCCAGCGGTGTCCTTCACTTCTCTCCCCGGGATCAGGTCCGCTGTCCGGGCGCCACATGCCGGAGCCCCCCGGCAGAATCGAACAGTACCTGAGTGGGGAGTGAGGGTGAAAAAAACGAGAGAGAAAAGATAAACTCGGGAGGGCTGTCAGTGAATATTGAGGCCCCGACTTTATTTTTATTTAGTTTAGCTTTTTTATACTTCTTCTCAGCACAAGAATGCAAGCAGAACAATCCTAACATTTTCACAGGCTTTCTGAAATCAAAGACCAGTCAAATCTTGGCCTCAAGGTCAAAAGGTACTCCCTTTTCAGTTCCCAGAGCCTCAGCAGGTCTCTAATCTAATGCTTGGCCAGACATCCTGCTTTTCAGTAGCCCACTGTAAAAATGGACACAGTCCATGAACAAATGGGAGGAAGAGCACTGGCAGGGGAGGAAGCTACTCTGTCTTTGTAAAACTGCTGAAATGAGCAAGTGTGGGTCCCCTTCTGGTGGCAGAATGTTTCAGTCAGAGAATAGTACCTGTGCATTTAATGTCAAGACGTTAAGGGGCAGAGAAGGGCCCATCTTGACATCTAGGCCACCAAGGTTAAGTAAAAATCCTGGGGGGCTTTAAAAAACTGATTTTAAATGTCAAATGGTGCTGAATGGAGGAAGTCAAGGAAACTTGAGAATGGAGGAAATTGTCTCGTGCTGATGGATACTAGGAAACGGGAATTCTTGGGCTACTTAACAGTTTTCTAGAAGGTCTGCTTGGATTCTGCTATTGTCACCATGCCCAGGTAGGGTTAATAACCTAATTTACCTCTTCCCGGATCAATTCCAGGACCATAAATGAAATTGCGGAGTCTTAGAAACATATCAGGTGGCTAGTGCCAAAATGTGACTTCCATTGAACGTGTCACCAGCTGTGGGAGCTCATCTCGGTGTTCCCAGCTTTGCTACCTGGATTCTTAACACAGTATAAAGAATTTCAGGTTGAGTGAGAAGTAGCCTTAGTGAGTGTGAGTTGGAAACAGGATAGATGATTGAGGAGAGTCAGGTGTGGGCCTCAGGAGAAGAATGCACCCAAGTTCTAAAGCAGCAGCTGCATTGTTTAAAGGAGGTGAGCTACTTATTTCCTTATAAAAAGATTTTATAATGAAATCTTAGGGGTATTTATAAGGGGACTGGACAGACTTAGATTAGAAAACATGCTAAAGTAAAAATGGATAACATTTAAAATTTTTTGAACTTTTTTCATTATTACTTATTAGAGAGAGAAAGAGAGAATGGGTTCACCAGGGCCTCTAGCTGCTGCAAATGAACTCCAGCATCTGGTTTACATGGGACCTGGAGAATCGAACTGGGGTCCTTAGGCTTCGCAGGCATGCGCCTTAACTGCTAAGCCATCTCTCCAGCCCTTTTAAAGTTTTTTTAAGATTTCATTTTATTTATTTGATTCAGAGAGTAAGAGAGAACATAGGCATGCCAGGACTTCTAGCTACTGCAAAAACCTGCTGGAGCGGAGCTGAAAGCCTCCTCCATGTGGACCAGCTGACAGAAAGTTGGAAAAAGCTACACTGCAAGCTTTAAATTTGGCCAGCCAGGCCAAATGAGCCAATGGGTGCATGTCTGTTATGGGGAAACCAACAGATCTCTACTTGGACTGGAGGCCCACTCCATGAGAGGGAAAACACCCTGATACTGAAAACCTAAGATGGGTACTCATGAGCCCTAAGGGTGTAACGTCTGCTGTTGTCACGCTAAATGAGTATACTATGCTCACCAAACTGCCCAGTAAGCATTTCTCTTAGTGTCCACACCCATATATTGTTACTCTCACTTCTCTTTTCAGATGGTGTCAAACGTGGGAGGACTCAGAAGGCACCATGGTGCTCAGAGGAAGGGACAGAGACGTGCTCAGCACTGAAACATCTCAAACCCACCTTCCAAGGCTCAGGGCCCATTATGGGAAAATGGGGCAGAAAGAACATAAGAGCCAAAGGAAGGGTAGGACTCCTTACAACGTGCTCCTCCAGACACAAAATGGCCTGGATATCCATGACCTCACACTGCCTGACACTCCCTATGCAAGACCATGGTAATATGAGGAAAAGATCATGACATCAAACTGGAAAGAGAGACTGATAGGTGGAGGGGACATAATGGAGAGTGAAGTTTCAAAGGGGAAAGTGGGGAGGGTGAGAAGTACCATGATATATTGTCTACAATTGAAGTCCTCAATAAAAAAATTAATAAAATAAATAATTTTTTTGAAAAGTATTGTTGCTGGGTGTGATGGAGCATGCCTTTAATCCCAGCACTCAGGATGCACAGGTAGGAGGATTGCTGTGAGTTCAAGGCTACCCTGAGACCAAATAGTAAATTTCAGGTCAGTCTAGGCTAAAGCAAAACCCTAAGAAATATGTATTACTAATTCCCTTCATGCTTTACAGCTAGTCAACCATCCGCAATGAACCAATGGGTGCAATGGTAGCATGTCTGTTAGAGGGGAAACCAACCTCTCTCTGGTTGGATTTGAGTCCCACTCTACAAGAAGAAATTCCTGCCTGGTACTGACAACCCGAGGGGAGAAACGACAGCTCTTATTTGGCTACATGGATATGACCATTAAACTGCCCTCTATTTAGGTTTCTGCCCAGAGATTGATGACCCAATCTGCTTACTAAAAAACTTGAGTCTGGGCTGGAGAGATGGCTTAGCAGTTAAGGTGCATGCCTGCAAAGCCTAAGGAGCCCGGTTCCATTCTCCAGGTCCCACGTAAGCCAGATGCACCCATTGTCACTCTCTCCCCCATGTCTCTAATAAATAAATGAATAATTTTTTAAAACTTGAGTTTCTATTAGGTCTAACCCTAACCCCTCTGCCCTTAATGGTGGGTACTTACACGTGCAGGCCCTGATGAATTTGTTGTTAGCACCCAGTCCATGGCAGAGACTTCATTACCATCCAGCGTATTCTTCACAGTTCCATGGATCCTGCCATTTAAGAGGTAAGATATCTTGTTACATAGGCCTCTCAAAACCCTCAAAGGCTTAACAAACCCTAATTCTTGCAAACAATGTACACTTGGCTTGCTGGATATTAAATAAACCATGTGACTTCTGTCTCTGCCTCTCTCTCTCCCCCTCTCTCCCTCTCTGTCTCTGCCCCCTCTCTCTCTCTGTCCCCTCTCCCCTCTCCTGCCTCTCTCTCTCTGCCCCCTCTCTGCCTCTGTCTGTCTCCTCTCTCTCCTCTCTGCCTCTCTCTGCCCTCTGTCTCTCTCTCTCTCTGCCTGCCTCTGTCCCTCCTCTGTCTGCCTCTGCCCCTCTCTGCCTGCCTCTGCCTCTGTCCCCTCTGCCCCCTCTCTCTGCCTCTCTCTCTCTCCCTGCTCTCTCTGCCCTCTCTCTCTCTCTCTCTGCCTCTCTGCCTGTCTCTGTCCCTCTCTCTCTGCCTCTGCCCTCCTCTCTCTCTCTCTGCCTGCCTCCTCCCTCTCTGCCCCTCTGTCTCTCTCTGCCCCCCCCTCTCCCTCTCTCTCTCTCTCTCTCTCTCTCTCTCTCTGCTCTCTCTCTGCTCTCTGCCTCTGTCTCTCTCTCTCTCTCTCTCTCTCTGCCTCTCTCTCTCTGCCTCTCTCCTCTGTCTCTCTCTCTCTCTGCCTCTCTCTCTCTCTCTCTCTCTGCCTCTCTCTGCCTCTGCTCTCTCTCTCTCTCTCTCTCTCTCTCTCTCTCTCTCTCTCTCTCGCTGCCTCTCTCTCTCTCTCTCTGCCACTCTCTCTGCTGCTCTGCCTCTCTCTCTCTCTCTCTGCTGCCTCTCTCTCTCTCTCTCTGCTCTCCTCTCTCTCTGCTCTCTCTGCCTCTCTCTCTCTCTCTCTCGCTGCCACTCTCTCTGCTCTCTGCCTCTGTCTCTCTCTCTCTCTCTCTGCCTCTGCCTCTGCCTCTGCTCTCTCTCTCTCTCTCTCTCTCCTCTCTCTCTGCCTCTGCTCTCTCTCTCTCTCTCTCTCTGCCTCTCTCTCTCTCTCTCTCTGCCTCTCTCTCTCCTCTCTCTCTCTCTCTCTGCTCCCTCTGCCTCTCTCTCTCTCTCTCTCTCTCTCTCTCTCTGCCTCTCTCTCTGCCTCTGCCTCTCTCTCTCTCTCTCTCTGCCTCTGCTCTCTGCCCTCTCTCTCTCTCTCTCTCTCTCTCTCTCTCTCTCTCTCTCTCTCTCTGCTCTCTCTCTCTCTCTCTCTCTCTCTCTCCTCTGCCTCTGCTCTCTCTCTCTCTCTCTCGCTGCCCCCTGCCTCTGCCTCTCTCTCTCTCTCTCTCTCTCGCTGCCCCCTCTGCCTCTGCCTCTCTCTCTCTCTCTCTCTCTCTCTCTCTCTCTGCCTCTCTCTCTCTCTCTCTCTCTCTCCCTCTCTGCCTCTCTCTCTCTGCCTCTGCCCCCTCTCTCTCTCTCTCTCTCTCTCCCCCCTCTCTCTCTCTCTCTCTCTGCTCTCTCTCTCTCTCTCTCTCTCTCCTCTCTCTCTCTCTGCCTCTCTCTCTCTCTCTGCCCTCTCTCTCTGCCTCTCTCTCTCTCTCCTCTCTCTCTGCCTCTGCCTCTCTGCTCTCTCTCTCTCTCTCTGCCTCTCTCTCTCTCTCTGCCTCTGCCTCTCTCTCTCTCTCTCTGCTGCCCTCTGCCTCTCTCTCTCTCTCTCTCTCTGCCTCTCTCTCTCTCCTCTGCCTCTCTCTCTGTCCTCTGCCTCTCTCTCTCTCACTGCCTCTGCCTCTCTCTCTCTCTCTCTCGCTGCTCCCGCCGCTGCCTCTCTCTCTCTCGCTGCTGCTGCCCCTCTCTCTGCTCTGCCCCTCTCTCTGCCTCTCTCTCTCTCTCTCTCTCTCGCTGCCTGCCTCTCTCTCGCTGCCTCTCTCTCTCTCTCTCTCCCTCCTCTCTCTCGCTGCCTCTCTCTCTCTCTCTGCCTCTCCTCTCTCTCTCGCTGCCTCTCTCTCTCTCTCTCTCTCTCTCTCTCCTCTCTCTCTCTCTCTCCCCTCTCCTCGCTGCCTCTCTCTCTCTCTCTCTCTCTGCCTGCCTCCTCTCTCTCTCTCTCTCCCCCCTCTCCCTGCCTCCTCTGCCTCTCCCCCCCCTCCTGCCTCTCTCCTCTCTCTCTCTCTCTCTCTCTCTGCCTCTCCCCTCTCTGCCTCTCTCTCCCTCTCTCTCTCCCCCTCTCTGCCTCTTCTCTCTTCTCTCTCTCTCTCTCTCCCCCCCTCTCTGCCTCTTTCCCTGTGTCTCTCTCCCCCTCTCTCTGCCTCTTTCCCTGTGTCTCTCTCCCCCTCTCTCTGCCTCTTTCCCTGTGTCTCTCTCCCCCTCTCTGCCTCTTTCCCTGTGTCTCTCTCCCCCTCTCTGCCTCTTTCCCTGTGTCTCTCTCCCCTCTCTCTGCCTCTGCCTTCCTGTGTCTCTCCCCCTCTCTGCCTCTCTTCCCTGTGTCTCTCTCTCTCCCTCTCCCTCTGCCTCTGTCTGCCTCTCCCCTCCCCCTCTCTCTCTCTCTCCCTCTCTCTCCCCTCTCTCTCCCCTGCCTCCCCTCTCTCTCTCCCTCCTCTCTCTGCCTCTTTCCTCTGTCTCTCTCCCCCCTCTCTGGCCTCTTTCCTGTCTCTCTCTCCCCCCCCTCTCTGCCTCGGTGCCTCTGTCTCTCTCTCTCCCCCCTCTCTGCCTCTCTGCCTCTCCCCTCTCTCTCTCTCTCCCTCTCTCTCTCCTCTCTGCCTCTCCCCTCTCTCTGTCTCTCTCTCTCTCCTCTCTCTGCCTCTGTCTCTCTGCTCTCTCTCTCTCTGCCTCTGTCTCTGTCCTCTCTCCTCTCTGCCTGCTCTCTCTGTCCTCTCTCCCTCTCCTCTCTCTGCCTGGTCTCTCTCTCCCTCTCTCCTCTCCCTCTCCTCTCTCTGCCTCAGTCTCTGTCCTGTCTCTCCCTCTCCCTGCCTCTGCCTCTCTGTCTCTGTCCGTCTCTCTCCCTCTCTCTGCCCCTCTCTCCCTCTCTCTCTCCCCCTCTCCTCTCTCTCTTCCCTCTCCTCTGCCTCTCTGCCTCTCTCTCTGTCTCTCCCTTCTCCCCTCTCTCTCTGCCTCTGCCTCTCTCCTCTCTCCCTCTCTCCCTCTCTCTCTCCTCTCCTCTCTCCCTCTCCCCTCTCTCTGCCTCTCTCTCTCTGCCTCTCTCTGCTCTCTCTCTCCTCTCCCCTCTCCCTGCCCCTCTGCCTCTCCCTCTCTCTCTCTCCCCCCTCTCTGCCTCTGTCTCTGTCTCTCTCTCCCCCCTCCCTGCCCTCTCTGCCTCTGCCTCTCCCTCTCTCTCTGCTCTCTCTCTGTCTCTCTCTCTCTCTCTCTCTCTCCCTCCTCTCTCTGCCTCTCTCTCTCCCCCCTCTCTGCCTCTGCCTCTCTCTGTCTCTCTCCCCCCCCTCCTCCCTCTCTCTCTCCTCTCTCTGCCTCTCTCTCCCCTCTCTCCTCCCTCTCTCTGCCTCTGCTCTCTCCCCTTTCCCTGCCTCTCTGCCTCTCTCTCTCTCTCTCTCTCTCCCTCTCTCTGCCTCTCTCTCTCTCTCTCCCTCTCCCCTCTCTCTCTCTCCTCTCTGCCTCTCTCTCTGCCTCGGTTTCTGTCCCCTCCCTCTTGGTCTCTCTCTCTCTCCTCTCCCCTCTCTCTCTGCTCTCTCTCTCTCTCTCTCCTCTCTGCCTCTCTGCCTCTCTCTCTCTCTCTCCTCTCCTCTCTCTGCCTCTCTTTCCCCCTCTCTCTCTGCCTCTCTGCCTCTCTCTCTCTCCCCCTCTCTCTGCCTCTTTCTCTCTCTCTCTCCCCTCTCCTCTGCCTCTCTCCTCTCTGCCTCTCTCTCCCCTCTCTCTCCTCTTTCTCTCTCTCTCCTCTCTCTCTCTCCCTGCCTCTGCCTCTCTCTCTCTCTCCTCTCCCTCCTCTCTGCCTCTTCTCCCTCTCTCTGCCTCTCT
>JAEOAD010001803.1:77500-133744 GCA_036365145.1 Orientallactaga sibirica
TTCCAATTTCCAACCTAACTCTGTCCTCAAGCACTGACTGCATCCCGTGTAGTGGAAGAAGATCATGTTCCATTCCAAGGCTGACTCTCCAGTGCTGCACTGGACCATTTCGTGGAGATTTCTTCATTCAGATGCACTTGTGCACACCTGTAATCCCAGCTAAAGGAAGATCACAAGCTTGAGGCCAACCTAGCCAATAAAGTGAGTTCCTGCTTCTTTCAAAACAAGAAGGAAGGGCTGGAGAGATGGCTTAGCAGTCAAGGCACTAGCCTGTCAAGCCAAGGTACCCAGGTTTGATTCTCCAGGACCCGCATAAGCCAAATGCACAAGGTGGCACATGCATCTACACTTCATTTGCAGCTGCTCCAGGCCATGGTGTACCCACTCTCCCCTCCCTGAATAACTAAATAAAAATTTAAAAATAATAGGCTAGATAAATGGCTTAGATGTTAAGGCACTTGCCTGCCAAGCCTAAGGACCCAGGTTTGATTCCACAGGCCCACATAAGCCAGATGCACATGGTGGCGCTTATGTCTGGAGTTTGCTTGTAGTGGCTCCTGCTGTGCCCATTCTCATTCTCATATTCTCTCTCTCCTCCTCCTCTCTCTCTCCCAATAAATATGAAAACATTGAAAGAAAAAGAATTACAGCACCCCCCCCAAAAAAAGGGCTGGGTCAATGGGTCAGTGATTAAAGGTGCTTATTCACAAAGACAGTCTGTCCAGCTCCCTGTTTGTTTAAAAAAAAAAAGGAGGGGCCTTTCCCAAAAGAGTCTAAGATGCATTCATAAACCCATGGTGAATACCACCAACACAACTGAGGAGGATCCTCAAGGAATGGGCGTGGACAATACGGGATTTCATGAGGGGAATCGGACCAACACATGATTTGTTCACAGAGTGGAGTTCATAATAAAAAGAATAAAAAAGGACAATGGGGGAGAATCTTTAAGGTATCAAATACAACTTTCCTCATGGATTAAAGCCATAACCAAGAGCTTATGTATACCTGACTCAGTCTCAAGGACAAGACTAGGTCCAATTTTTCAGTGGTTTTTTTGGAGAGAGAGAGAGAGACAGAGGAAGAGGAAGACAGAGATGGGCATGCCAGCAGCATCTCAGCTGCTGTGAACGAAATCCAGATGATTGTGCCCCCTTGTGGACAAGTGTGGAATTGCACCCTTGTGTCACTTTGCATCTGGCTAAACGTGGAACCTGGAGATTGGAACCAGCGTTCTTGGGCTTAGGAGGCAGGCGCCTTAACAGCTAAGCCATCTCTCCAGCCCTCACTGTTTTTTTTTAATGTATTTATTTGTGAGGAGAGAGATGCTGCAAATGAACTACAGATGCATTTACCACTTTCTGCATCGGGCTTTAGGTGGGTACTGGGCAATCGACCCTAGGTCTTCGGGCTTGGCGGGCCAAGCATCTTAACTGCTGAGCCATCTCTCCATTCCAAAGACCAGGTCCATCTACTAAGAAGACTGAAGGTGCAAATGTTCAGAAAGGGAAACCCTTTTGCCTTGATTTGTTCCCTGAAACTGAGCACATGAATGCCTTTTTTTTGAGGTAGGGTCTCACTTGGTACAGACTGACCTGGAATTAACTGTGTAGTCTCAGGGTGGCCTTGAACTCACGATGATCCTCCTCCCTCTGCCTCCCAAGTGCTGGGGTTAAAGGCTTGTGCCACCATGCCTGGTTTTTTGGGTGACTAATAATGGAAGAAGGTGGTTGGTGTGGAAGGCTGACTACTATAGTTTACATCGTGGATGCTCCCCTAAGGTTGAAGGCTCAGTTCCATAGTCAGTGACAGGACCGGGAGGGAGAAGATCATTGAGGAGGTGGAACTCAAGGGATGGAAGTTTAGGTGAGTAATGGTCTTGAAGGGGATCTGGGGACCTGGCCCCTCCTCCTCTCTGGATTCCAGGATTCTATTAGGTGAGCAGCTACTTCCACTAGGCTCCCCCACGAACTGCCTTATCAGGGACCAAAAAGCAGCAGAGCTGAAATCTCTTCCCATGAGCCAAAATCAACACTTCCTCTTGGAAGTTGATCATCTTAGTGAGCTTGTCCCAGTACTCGAAAGCTGAGTAAAAGTGGACAAAAATAAACCCAACAAGTTGATGAAATAAAGGAAGTGATTTAACAAGTAAATAGTAAGGCAGGCGATTATCAAACCATACAATCACTATAAAAACACAATGAGATTAATAAAAATAATGAGACTACTTTGAAGATAAAGCTGGCAAAAATTATTAATATGGAATATGATGAGAATGGGTCCAAGTTAACAATGGTTCTCACCAACAACTGCAGTTCAAACAACAGTCAATTAGGGCTACCAAGTCCCATTACTCGTGGGGCCTGGTGTGTGATGGCTGTAAAGCATGCAGCTATGGCAGGTATGGGTATCCCCGAGGGACCTTGCAGGCAGAACTTTCCAGTTGATGTTCATGGCTTTGATATCATGCCGTCTCCAATCTATACTGCACACAGGTATGTGGAATGCATTTGAAAAGGTTCAGGATATACAGAGGGTTTCACGTGAACCAGATCATCATGTCTAACGTGATGCAGAAGAGGGAATATATGGCTTACAAAGCCAAGTTCAAGTACCCTAGGGGACTGAAAATCCACATCTCAAAGCAGTGAGGATTTGCCAAGGTGAATGAGGATGCGCTAGAAGACACACACAGTCGCTGCAAAGCAGCGCATGCTGATGGCTGTGAGCTCAAGCTCCCCAATCCAGGGCCCTGACTCCCAAGGGCTTCCACTGTGCTGACACCCTTCATCATGATCACTAAATACATCTACAACCTATGCTAGATAAACAGATAGCTAAATAGATAAAGTTAAAGAGACTTAACTAATAGTCTAAATTCACACCACTGGCCAGACACGGTTGTGAACACCTATACTTCCAGCATGTAGGAGGATGAGCTGACAGAAGAGGATTGTCATGTGTTCAAAGCCAGCCTAGGCCACACAGTACAATCCTGCCTGAAATAATAGTAGAAAAATAGCCGGGCATGGTGGTGCATGCATTTAATCCCAGCACTTGGGAGGCAGAGGTAGGAGGATTGCTGTGAGTTTGAGGCCACCCTGAGACCACATCGTGAATTCCAGGTCAGCCTGGACTAGAGTGAAACCTTACCTTTGAAAAATCAGGAAAAAACATATAAAAAGATAAAGAAATACCTCTATTAACTAAGTCATCATTTACATGGTGCTATCTGCCAAATTCACCTGGCATTTATTAAGCTTTAATTCTTTTCTCCTAACTTGTAGCGCTGCCAAAACAGATAAAATATATTGTTGGGTGTGGTGGCACACGCCTTTAATCCTAACACTTGGGAGGCAGAGATAGGAAGGTCACTGTGAATATATCTATATACACACATATATCACAATGCAGGTCCGGCCCTAGCCAGACCACATGGCAGAAAAAAAACCAGGAAGTGGCTTCTGTGAACGTGGCATCCTGTGCAGGGCAGGTGTGACAACAGCTACAGTCCCATACTCGTGAGAAACCTGCTATGAGATGATCTGTCCGGAGACAGGCAGTCAGTGATCACAAGAAGGGGACCACCCCATACAAAGATTGGCCAGCCAAGCCCCTTTAAGACCCCCTACACTTTTTTGAATAAATGAGTTTGCTGCAGCTCGCCCTCTGCCTGCTTTCACACAACTCCCAGTTTCTGCATCGTGATTCTATGCTTCTCAACCCCAACTCGGCAGAGACCCTGCCATCCCTCCTGGGCTGGCCCTAGGGGGTCCCCAACATCTGGCGCCTGAACAGGAACCCTCTGCCCCATCGGCGTTGGCGAGATGCCCCATCCTTGATCATCGGTGAGCAGCTCCCCGGGTTGGCAAGACACCCCTTCTTGATCAGTGAGAAAGCCCCTTGCTGTTCTGTGTGCTGATGGTTGCCCAAGGGTGAGCGGGCAGACCCCCTCCTCCCCCTTTTCCTTTGTTCATCCTTTTCCCCTGGGAGGAAGGCACACATCGCTGCACGGCCCCAAAGCCTGTTTCGGCCCCTCCATTATTATTGGCTGGGCTTCCCCAGAGACACCGTGTGGGCATACGGCCATGGAGTAATGACTCACGGAAGTCCCCCGCTAAGCACAAGACACACGGCTCCTAAACATTCTCTCCGTATGTCTCGGCTGACCCCAGCATTAGGACTTGTGGTTTGCATGATCATCCTTTGGGCTATCATTTTTTAAAATTTTTTTAAATTTTTTATTTTTGGAGACACAGAAAGAGACAGACAGAGAGATAGGGAGAGGGAGACAGAGAATGGGCATGTCAGCAGTCTCTCAGCTCCTGGGAACGAAATCCAGATGTGTGTGCCCTCTTGTGGGCAAGTGTGGCATTGCGCCCTGATACCATTGTCCTCTCAGGGTGACCCAACCCCTCCAAATTCCCACCACTCGTCATCACCCCCAATTCTAGAGGCCACTGTCCAATCCGTACCGCTCCCATATGCCTCAAGGGGGATATGATGAAACCTATTTGGGTCAAACAGTGGCCCAAACTAGAACTTAAATTGACTATTCTCAAATCCCTTATTCAAGAACAGCTTGCTCTTGGCCATATGGAGCCCTCTATTAGCCCCCATAATCCCCCATCTTTGTCATTAAAAAGAAAACTGGTAAACATGGACTGCTCCAAGACCTTTGCCAGGTAAATAAACATATGTTAAAAATGGGCTCCTTGGGGCTGGAGAGATGTCTTAGCGATTAAGGCGTCTCCTCCTAAGCCTAAAAACCTGGTTCCAATCTCCAGATCCCACGTTTAGCCAGATGCAAAGTGACGCAAGGGCGCAATGCCGCACTTGACCCAAGGGGGGCACACATCTGGATTTCGTTCACAGCACCTGAGAGACTGCTGGTGCACCCATCTCTATCTGTCTCCCTCTCCCTCTCTGTCTCTCTCTGTGTCTCTCTTCAAAAATACATAAAAATTAATTTTAAAAAAAATGGGCTCCTTTCAGACGGCTCCTCACCCTGGAGCCATCCCTACTAACCACCATATAGTTGTCTTAGATATTAAAGATTGCTTTTTATCTATCCTTTTAGCAGCAGAGGACAGGCCCTATTTTGCCTTTACTGTCGGGGAGACCAAACATTCTATCCCAGCTAAAAGATATCAATGGAGAGTTCTCCCCCAGCACATGAAAAAGAGTCCTTTTATTTGCCAAATGTTTGTATCCTCTGTCAAGGGGAGAATACAATCTAAATGCCTTCTTGTTCATTTACATGAATGATCTTTTGATTGCACATACCTCAAGAACTGCCCTTTTGGACCTTCTTAAACTACTCATTGAGGACCTCAAAAAACTTGGGTTTGCCACAGTGAATGAAAAAGTGCAAACAGTGCCTGCTTTTGGATTTTTAGGGTACAAAATTTCTACTACTATACAACCACTTACCCTCACCTTCTAATAAAGGACCATTATTCCCTCAATGACCTCCAAAAATTCTGTAGCCAAATTAACTGACTCAAACCTTTCCTGCCCATCCCTCCTAGTGAGCTCCTACGACTTTATGACCTCCTTAGAGTTACTGACAAGCCTTCAAGAAAATTCCTCTAAACAATCACTCCAAAAATTTGTTACATAAAATATCCCACTACCTCTTTTCAATGACCCTCACGAGATATGACCCGTCTGCTCCAATCCTAACCTAAATGTGATCCTTTGACGGCAGGGGCACCTTTGGGAGTCGTCTGGCAAAACCAATGGCCCCTTTACTGGGTACACCCCTCATGGGCACAGGCCCATTAACTCACTACTAACAACTACAAGCAATGCTCCTCATAGCAATTAAGGCACATACCTACACTAACAAAATCTATAATACAGAACCCTCCAAAATCATTCTGCCCATCCGCATGTTGGAACTTCAACCTTTTTAGGAGGACCCCTTTTCCACATCCTAATGACGGGATTTCCCAATGAGATAGACAACCAACTCCCCGCTCACAAACTACTTCAATCCCTAATGGCTTTGCCCATAAAGACTATTTCTCCAGGCCTTCCAGTCAGCCAATACCCTTAGCAGCCTTGGCCTTTACAGATGCCAATAAACATACCTATGGACTAATTATTAAGAGAGCCAATTGACCAGATGAGGCCCTTAAGTTCCCTAACCCCATTCAGTCCAGCTAGGGAATTATAATGCCATCATCAGAGTCGAAGAGCTCTGTCAACAAAAGCCCGTCAACAGTTACGCTGTTCAAATGACAAAGGTACTGCCCTTAGCCAATCCCATAAAGCACCAGCAAGCACCAGAGACCTGGGGTAGAAAGCTCACCAATCCAGCATCCAGCAAGTTTAAAGCAGTGACCCACAGATGCAGCTGGCCTTCCTGAGCCGACAACACAGTAAAGAAGGACCCAAGCAGCCGTGCAGCATAGCTGAGACCAAGACCGTCCCAAAAGGTAACTTGGATTACACCAGGTTAGTACCCACCAAATAAGCCCGGTGTATAGGCTTGCATTGATGGGCCAATTGCACCTTCCATGTCAGGATCTGACATTCGTAAATAAGCTATATTTGGGGCTGCTCATTTGTTGATTCCTCATTTATAGTGCCTTTGTTTCCTCTTCTGTCCATCGTTGGAAAAGGGTCTACCTTGGTCACAAGCTGACCTTGGAACCCTCTACAGACCAGAAATCTTAGCCTCGCAGTTGACAGGATTAAGGGGGTGTGGGGCAACACAGGTCCTTAGGGACTGTGACGGTATTAAGGATTTGTCTGTCATAACACCTACTTTTGCACAAATACTCTGTGCTGTATTTCATTGAATGGGTACATTGTTTAGTTAAATTTTTAGAATCTGACTGTATTCTGTTCCATTCAGCCTGCTTTAATACTCTCATAGCAGGCAAACCCAACACCTAGGGTCACTTTTGTGATTACTCTGAGTCTTAAGAGCAACACCTAGCACCTTTAGCACCTTAAGCTGCTACCCTGAATATATATCAGATTGATTGATACATCTCATATTACTGCAGATAATTATAAAACCCAAGCATTAAATTAATCCAAGATGCAAAAACCTGTACATTATAATACAAGAAACACAAAAATCAAGACAATATAAACCTACCAAAAGTATTAATGTATCAGAAATGATCTGCAGTGAGACTGAATTAGAGGAAATGCCTGAGAAAGATTTCAAAAGAATGATTAGAAATATGTTCAAAGAACTCAAAGAAGAAATGAAAGTGTTCAAAGAACCCAAAGAGGAAATGAAAGGGTTCAAAAACACACAGAAAACCAATTTAATGAAATAAGGAGGTCAATACTAGACATAAATACGGAAATAGAAAGAATAAAGAAAACCCAGTCAAAAATACTAGCAATAAAGAACTCAGGCAGTGAAATTTAAAAGTCTGTAGAAAATCTCTCTAGTAGAATGGATGAAGGAGAGAACAGAATATCTAAACCAGAAGACCAGGTGGCAGATCTAATATAGTCCAACAAAGAGAAAGACAAAATAATAGGAAGGTATGAATGGGAATTTCAGGATATTCAGTACACTATGAAAAGATCAAACATAAGAATTCAAGGGATAGTTGAAGGAGAAGAATCTCACTCCAAAGGCATAGTAGGTGTTTTCAACAGAATCATAGAAGAAAACTTCCCCCAAATTGGGAAAGAGATGCCAATGCAGATACAGGAAGCCTTTAGAACACCAAACAGACAAAACCTAGAAAGAACCTCTCCCCGCCATATTATAATTAAACTACCAAACATACAAACCAAAGAAAATATATTGAAAGCAGCTAGAGAGCAAAACCAAGTGACCTACAAAGGCAAGCCCATCAGAATCACAGCAGATTACTCAACGCAAACTTTAAAAGCCAGAGGGGCTTGGAGTGAGGTATTCTAAGTTCTGAAAGATAAAAACTGTCAACCAAGATTACTTTATCCTGAAAAGCTATCTATCCAATTTGATGGAGAAATAAGGACATTCCACAACAAAGACAGGCTACAGGAATTTATGGCAACTAAACCAGCTCTATAGAAAATACTTGCAGGAATCATTCCTGCTGAAGAGAAAGCAAAACACACAGAGCAGGAAATAGGAAAAAAAACAAACCATACTCAAGTAGCAGTTAAAACAAGTGAGTAAAGTGAAAACAGGAAGAACTACAAAACAAGAAGAATGGTGAGAACAAATACATGTATCTCACTAATAACTCTTAACATCAATGGCCTCAATGCCCCAACCAAAAGACACAGACCTGCAGACTGGATTAAAAAGCAAGGTCCTACCATCTGTTGCCTCCAGGAAACTCATCTCTCAATATAAGATAGAAACCTTCTTAGGGTGAAAGGTTGGAAAAAGGTGTTTCAAGCAAATGGGCCTAGAAAACAAGCAGGGGTTGCTATCATAATTTCTGACAAGATAGACTTCAAACCAACATTAGTGATGAAAGATAAAGAAGGTCACTTTATACTGATTAAAGGAACACTCCAACAGGAGGACATTACAATCCTAAACACTTATATGCTCCCAACATGGGGACTCCCAATTTCATCAAACAAACACTATTAGACTTAAGGTTAGAGATAACTCCTAACACAATAGTAGTGGGTGACTTCAATACCCCAATCTCATCACTTGACAGGTCCCAGCCAAAACACAGAGAGACATCTGCATTAAATGATATCATGGAACAAATGGACCTAACAGATATATACAGAACATTCCATCCAAATGCTGCAGAATATTTATTTTGCTCGTCAGCACAATGGACATTCTCTAAAATAGGTCATATAATAGGACACAAATCAAATCTTAACAAATAGAGGAAAATTGAAATAATTCCCTTGTATGCTATTTGAACACAATGGGATTAAACTGCAAGTCAGCAACAAGGACAACTACAGAGCATACAGAAATTCATGGAAACTAAACAGTATTTATTGAACGATGTATGGGTCATTGAAGAAATTAAAAGGAAATCAAGAAATTCATAGAATCAAATAATGATGAGAATACAACATACCAAAACCTTTGGGACAAAATAAAGGCAGTCCTACAAGGGAAATTTATAGCTCTAAGTGCCTATATTGAGAAATTAGAGAGTTCACAACTAAACAATTTAATGCTTCACCTTAAGGCCTTGGAAAAAGAAGAACAAGGCAAACCAAAAATCAGTAGACGGGAAGAAATAATAAAGGTTAGGGCAGAAATTAACGAAATGGAAACCAAAAAAACAATCAAAAATCAATGAAACAAAGACTTGGTTCTATGAAAGGATAAACAAGATTGATAAAACGTTAGCAAATCTGACCAAAAGAAAGAGAGAAGAGACAAAAGTTGATAAAATTGGAGACGAAAAAGGCAACATCACAACAGATATCAAAGAAATTCAGAAAATCATACGGACATACTTTAAGTATATGCCTCTAAGTTTGAAAACCTGGAAGAAATGGATGATTTCCTTGATTCATATGACCTACTAAATTTAAATGAAGATGAGATAAACCATTTAAGTAGACCTATAACAACTACAGAGATCCAAGCAGTTATAAAAATTCTCCCAACTAAAAAAAGCCCAGGCCGAGATGGATTCACTGCTGAGTTGTACCAGACATTCCTGGAAGAACTAACACCAATGCTTTTCAAACTTTTCCATAAAATAGAAAAGGAAGGAATTCTACCGAAATCCTTCTATGAAGACAGCATCACCCTGATACCCAAACCAGACAAAGACAGATCAAAAAAATAAAATTACAGACCAATCTCCCTCGTGAACATAGATGCAAAAATTCTCAACGATATACTAGCAAACAGAATACAAGAATATATCAGAAGATTATTCACCCCGGCCAAGTAAGCTTTATCCCAGAGATGCAGGGATGGTTCAACATATGCAAATCCATAAATGTAATACACCATATAATGGTCTGAAGGACAAAAATCACATGGCCATCTCAATAGATGCAGAAAAAGCATTTGACAAAATACAACACCCCTTCATGGTGAAAGTATTACAGAAACTGGGAATAGAAGGAACTTATCTCAACATAATAAAAGCTATTTATGACAAACGTACAGCCAACATAATACTAACTGGGAAAAAAACTTGAAGCTTTTCCTCTAAATTCAGGAAAAAGACAAAGGTGTCCACTTTCCCCACTTCTATTTAATATAGTACTGGAAGTCTTAGCCATAGCAATAAGGCAAGAGACACTCATAAAACGGATACAAATTGGAAGGGAAGAGAGCAAATTATCATTATTTGCAGATGATATGATTCTATATATAACAGACCCTAAAGACTCTACCAGCAAACTGTTAGAGCAGATAAACTCTTTTAGAAATGTAGTAGGATACAAAATAAACACAAAGAAATCAGTAGCTTTTCTATACACTAACAAAAACCGTGCAGAGGATGAAATCAGGGATCTCTCCCATTCACAATTGCCTCAAAAAAAATCCTTGGTTAAGTTTATTCCAAGGTAAGTGAAGGATCTCTACAATGAGAACTTTAAAAAACTCGAGCGACAAATTGCAGAAGACACAAGGCAATGGAAAGACATCCCATGCTCCTGGATTGGAAGAATCAATATTGTGAAGATGTCGATCTTACCAAAAGCAATCTACACTTTCAATGTGATCCCCATTAAAATCCCAATAGCATTCTTCACAGAAATAGAAAAAACAATCCTAAAATTCATCTGGAAACACAAAAAAACCTCGAATAGCCAAAACAATTTTTCACCACCAAAATCAGGCTGGTAGTATTACCATACCCAATTTTAAGTTATATTTCAAAGTCATACTAACAAAAACAGCATGGTACTGGCACAAGTACAGACAGGTAGATCAATGGAACAGAACAGAAGACCCAAATATTGATCCAGGTAGCTACAGCCAACTGATTTTTGACAAAAATGCCAAAAATATTCATTGGAGAAAAGATAGCCTCTTTAACAAGTGGTGCTGGGAAAACTGGACATCTGTATGTAAAAGGATAAAAATATATCCTTGTCTCTCTCCATACACAAAAGTCAAGTCCATATGAATCAGGGACCTTAATATCAGATCTGAAACTCTGAAACTGCTAGAGGAAAAGGTAGGGGAAACCCTTCAACATATTGGCATAGGCAAGGACTTTCTGAATATAACCCCAATTGCTCAGGGAATAAAACCACTAATCAACCATTGGGACCTCATGAAATTACAAAGGTTTTGTACAACAAATGACACTGTGAGTAGAGCAAAAAGACAACCTACAGAATGGGAGAAAATTTTTGCCAGTTGTACATCTGACAGAGGATTAATATCCAGAATATACAAAGAACTTAAAAAACAGAATTATAAGAATTCAAACAGCCAAGTAAAAAAAATGGGCTATGGAACTAAATAGAGAATTCTCAGAAGATGAAATACAGTTGGTATATAAACATCTAAAAAAAAGTGTTCCACATCCTTAGCCATCAGGGAAATGAAAATTAAAACCACTTTGAGATCCCATTTCACTCCTGTCAGAATGGCTACCATCAAGAAAACAAATGACAGTAAATGTTGGCATGGATGAAAAAGAGGAACACTTCTACACTGTTGGTGGGAATGTAATGTGATCCAGCCATTGTGGAAATCAGTGTGGAGGTTCTTGAGGCAGCTAAAAATAGATTTACCATATGATCCAGCTATAACACTCCTAGGCATATATCCAAAGGACTCTTCTCACTACCTTAGAGATACTTGCACAACCATGTTTATTGTTGCTCTATTCACAATAGCTAGAAATGGAACCAGCCTATATGTCCCTCCACAGATGAATGGATAATAAAGATGAGGTAAATTTACACAATGGAGTTCCATTCAGCAGTAAAGAAAAATGAAATTATGAAATTTGCCAGGGAAATGGATAGATCTGGAAAGGATTATACTAAGTGAGGTAACCCAGGCTCAGAAAGCCAAACGTCACATGTTCTCTCTCACATGTGGATCCTAGCTACAAATGTATAGATTTTGTGTGAACTGAAACCAAAAATCGGTTCCAGAAACCAGTAAACTGGTAAAAGGCTATAATGGAGGGAGGGAAGGGAAGGACTTAAGTGTATGGTATTGTACATATGTAAGCAGAAGAACTGATTACAGGGAGGGGAATGGCCTAAGTGAGGCCATGGGAAGAGAATGTGTTAAAGAAGGGCAGGGGGAGGGTCAATCAAAATTCAAGATATTGTGAATAAGACTTATGTAAACCTACTTTTTTTAATATTGGCACATCAAGAAGCTGTAGGCTGTTACTAGAAAATTTTCAGTGCCTGGGATTGGATACCTTGCAGTGAGTTGTTGGCCAAAGAGGTTCTGGAAGCCTCCAAAACATTAAAGGCTATTGCCAAAGCCCTTGGTTTCCTTGAGAAACAGATAGTAAGACCCTATTGCTGAAGACATCTCTTGCCTGAGAGGCAAGGTCACTGAGAAAGCAAGCTGGTGCTGAGCAGAAAACATTCTCCCTGTAGACCAGCCAACAGAAAGCTGAAAAAGCTGCACTGCCTGCAGCCGTATGGGGACACAGAATTTATCAGCAGTGAAAACAGTGGACACTGAATATTCAAGTTTGGCCATACAGGCCCGATGACTGAATGGGTGCAATAGTGGCATGTCTGCTCTTGGGGTAACCAACTGCTCCACAATTGGACTGAAGGCCCTCTCTATGGGAGGGAATACATACCTGGTACTGAAAACCTAAGTAAAAGTCTATGGCAGGGGAGGTCATGAGACTTAGGGGTATCAAGCTGGCTCTTGTCTGGCTAAATGTATATATTATTCCACCAAGCTGCCCAGAAAGCACTATACTTAATGTTCATATTCACATATTAATGCTACTCTCACTTCTGGTTAGAGAAGCTTCTCTTTACAGATGGCGATGACCACTGGGATGACCCAAAAGGCAACCTAGTGCTGAGAAGAAGGGATGGAGGAGTGCCCAGCACTGAAACATCTCTGTCACACCCTCTAAGGCTCAGGGCCCAGTGCCAAAGAATGGGTGGATAGAATGGAAGAGCCAAAGGAAGTGTATTTAATCCTTACAATGCAACTGTCCAGAAGGAAATTGGCCTCAATATCCATGACCTTGCCGTGCCTTGAAATACCTTCGCAAGATCCTCATAATAGAAGAAAAAGATGATGACATAAAGTTAAAAGAAAGAGTAATGGAGAAAGGGAGGGGATATGATGCAGAATGGAGTTCTAAAGGGGTATGGGGCAGGGAGGGAAATATCGTGCATTTTTTGTATGTAAGTATAGAAGTTGTCAATAAAAAAAATTTTTAAAACCACTCCTTTGGGATCCCCTACAACCCAGAAGGACAAGCCATTGTGGAGAGAACTAACCGGACCCTAAAGGAACTAATTATAAAACAAAAGTCCACTATGTTGCCCAAGGACCCCCCCCCTTGGCCCTAGTGGGAGCTCTCTTTACCCTCAATTTTCTCACTTTGACGAGGCAGGATCCTCCCCAGCCTACAAACATTGGAGATCCCAACCAACCACAATGCCCTTACCCTTAGTCCGCTGGAAGGATCCTCTTACTAATATCTGGAAGGACCCCACCCTCTTTTAACACAGGGCCAAGGGTATGCTTGTGTCTTTCCAGAAACTGAACATATCACGATCTGGATCCCTGCCAGAAACATCCATACAGCCACTGACTCAGGGATCGACCTTGATGAAGAGGATGATGCCAAACCCCTCAGGCCAGATACAGGACTTTAAACTTATTCCCCCCTTTCTCCTTTTATCTCCTTTTCTACCTACTACCACTTCCCAGAAACCATTTTTGGACAATTCTTCTTAGGCCATACTTGTTTGGTGCAGTGGGCCTAGATTCCCACACTTTTCTTAGTTTTTTTTAGCCACTCTGTTTCGCTGTATTCCTCCCCTTCAAGCATGCACTTCTCCTTAGCCACACTTTTGCCTCTTTTTTGCTTATTAATGCCTCTTATGGTAATGCTACCCTCCAACCAGCCATAAATTCCTTTCCAACTCCTTTGATTACATCGATCTGCTACCATTAAGGACAGTCAATGCTACTAATTATGATGCGAGAGTGAGTTCACGACAGTCACCCAACAACCTGTCCTACCCCAGTCTTTTTCAGGTTCTATAGTTAATTCTCGCTCGCTGGGACCGCTCGCACGCCATAAAGCCACCACCACTTGGCCCTCCCATGCTTCCTAGGTGACAGCCACACCCCTCAGGTTTTCAGACAATGCAGGTCTGGCCCTATCCAGACCGCATGGCAAAAGAAACCAGGCCACACCCGTTGGGTTTTCTCACAATGGTGGCAGTTAGCCAATGACAGGTAAGACTCCATAAGATGGGGCAACCTAAGACAGGCACAGTCGCATGTGATGATCCCTTGGGGCATGGGTTCAACAATGGCATGCAAAAATTATACCAGGCCACACCCATCGAGTTTTCTCCCTCGGCTGGTGGTTAGCCAATGACAGGTAAGACTCTATGAGATGGGGCAACCTAAGACAGGCACCGTCGCATGTGATGATCCCTTGGGGCCTGGAGTCAACAATGGCTTGGCAAAGAACCATGCCTCCCAGGGTCGTCAATAATAAAACAAAAAGGAGGATATGCATGGCACAATGCAGGTTGGACCCTAGCCAGACTTCATGGTAAAAGAAACCAGGCCACACCCCTTGGGTTTTTCTCACAAGGATGGCAGGTAGTCAATGACGGGTAAGAAGCCATGAGATGGGGCAACCTAAAACAGACACCGTCACATGTGATGATCCCTTGGGGCCTGAGGTCAACAATGGCTTGGCAAATAACCATGCCTCCCAGGGTTGCCAAAAATAAAAATATAAAGGAGGATATGTATGGCCCAATGCAGGTCTGGCCCTAGCCAGACTGCATGGCAGAAAAAAAACCAGGAAGAGGCTTCTGTGAACATGGCGTCCTGTGAAGGCCTGGCGAGACAACAGCTACAGTCCCATGCTATGAGATGATCTGTCTGGCGACAGGCTGTCTTTGGTCACAAAAAGGGGACCAACCCATACAAGGATTGGCCAGGCAAGCCCCTTTAAAACCCCCTACACTTTTTTGAGTAAATGAGTTTACTGCAGCTCGCCTTCTGCCTGCTTTCCCCCAACTCTCAGAATCTGTGTCATGACTCTACACTTCTCACCCCCAACTCAGCAGAAACCCTGCCCTAGGGGTGACCCCAACATATATATATATATATATTTATATATATATTTATATAATATAATATATATATATATATATATATATATATATATATATATATATATATATATTACTTTTATATCTGAACCTGCCAAAAGCTGTTACTGACTGACAATTAAAACATTATCAAAGCTGGGCATGGTGGTGCACGCTTTTAATCCCAACATTTGGAAGGCAAAGGTAGGAGGATCGCTAAGAGTTTGAAGCCACCCTGAAACTACAGGGTGAATTCAAGGTCAGCCTGGGCTACAGTGACACCATACCTCAAAAAACCAAACATTAGCAAATGGCCAGGATATGATATAGGATAGATGGGAGTGGCTCAAATGTCAAAACAGGGTTTCACTCATAAGGCAGATGCACAAGGGGGCACATGCATCTGGCTTTTTGTGTGCAGCAGCTGTATGCCTGCATGCGTGCTCATTCTCAATCTCTCCCCACCCTCTTTCTCTGTCAAATAATAAGTAAATAAAAGGAAAAAAACAAAGAAAATGCATATCACATTAGGAAAGCCAGTGGCTTGAGAAGGTGTCTGGGGATATATGAATGCTTACAGGATCAAGCCTCTCAGGGAAAGCTCTGATGCTCTGCACAGCAGGAGGGAGAAAGGTGCTGCAAACACATGGCTTTCATTGCAAGCAGACAGCAACATGTAGTTGATCGGGGTGGGTCCCCAATATTCATTCTTCCTGCTATGGCAAGCTAATTCCCATAATACTCCCTTTAAGAATAACTGAAGGGGGGCTGGAGAGATGGCTTGGTGGTTAAGGCATCTGCCTGCTAAGCCTAAGAACACCTGTTTGATTATGCAGGTCCCACGTTTAGCCAGACGTAAAGTGATTCAAGGATGCAATGCCACACTTGTCCACAAGGGGGTGCACACATATGGAGTTAATTCACAGCATCTGAGAGGCTGCTGGCCTGCCCATTCTCTCTCTCTCTCTCTCTCTCTCTCTCTCTCTCTCTGGTTTTTAAGGTAGGGCCTCACTCTAGCTCAGGCTGACCTGGAATTCACTGTCATCTTAGGGTGGCCTCAAACACATGACGATCCTCCTACCTCTGCTTCGTGAGTGCTGGGATTAAAGGTGTGTGCCACCATACCTGGCTGGCACACCTATTGTCTTTCTCTTCTCTCTCTCTCTCTCTCTCTCTGCCTCAAAAAAAGTAATTAAGGGGCCAGGATATGGTGGTGCACACCTTTAAGCCCAGCAATAGGGAGGGCAGAGGTAGGAGGATGACAGTGAGTTTGAGACCATCCTGGTCCTACAGAGTGAGTGCCAGGTCAGCCTGGGCTAGAATAAGACCCTAACTCAAAACCAAGCAACACACAACAAAACAAAAATAATTAAGGGATGGGAAGAGACATGAAGGGAGAACAATATTCAAACATGCCCTTGCCCCTTCTAACACCAGTTAGAAAATTAAGCAAATTCATGTTTATGTAAAATAAATAAACCTTTTAGGACTACTGAGGCAGTTTAGGATGAATGAGTCCCCAAAAGTGAAAAGCAAGAATGTGCTCAACCCTGCACTAGCAGTCCCCATGTTACTACAGACCAGAGAAGTCTGCTTAGCTCTTGCCTACAGGAGATCTCCAGATCATGAACATCCTGAGGCCCTCCCTGTACCCCTTTCCTAGAATTTCAAGTCCAGGAAGGCTTAAATTTGTAGTGGCATTGTGGGTACTCAGCCCCAAAACTTGGCATCATGGCAGGTGAGCTCAGCCCCCATTCCAAATCCATCAGTGACCCCAATTTGGGTCACGGGACAGGTTTTACCCCCTAAACCTTCCATATGACAGGAGCTCTCCATACTTCCTCCACGTTCCTTCCCATAATCAAATAAAGTCTCTCTAACCTCACCTTATGACCTGTGAAGTTCACTTCTTTAAATTCCCAAGACAATCTGGGGATGCCACAAATTCATAGGTGCAAAAGCACTCATCAGATACAAACAGCTTCCTCATTCTATTCCCATACTCAGATGGGTACACACACAGAACATTGACAATATGCACACACATATCAACACTGTGAATTCTCAGACTTGTGTTTACCTTTCAATTACTCATACACAATCACTGGGAGGAAGCCACTAATCCTGGGTTTTATCCCGAGTTGAGGCCCCTAGAATAGAGTGGAACTACTAACCCTGCTGAGAGTGACAGTGTGAAGCCATATCTTAGCGCTGTCACTGCTCACAATTCCACCAAAGTCCAAGCAGGTGAACCAGTCAGTTTACCGGGTTGACTTGCAGAGCACAAGTGGGGTGTGTTTTATAGGAGTGACCCCAAAACAGTTGTATTACTATAAGGGATGATAGGAAGACTGGAACACACCCTCTACTTAGCAGCCCAGGCAGGCCGGAAGGAGGAATGGCTAAAATTCAGGGAAGGGGCCTGTGACCCTCCCCCTTCGTTTACAAGCAGTGTCAATAATAGCTCCATTACCAATTCCATAGACCTGGTTATCTATCACTGCATGGCTCTGCTGCATTACTGTTTTTTTTTTTTTTTTTTTTTTTTTTGGTGTATGGAGATAGGGTTTCACTCTAGTTCAATCTGACCTGGAACTCAGTATGTAGTCTCAGTGTGGCCTTGAACTCACAGCAATCCTCCTACCTCTGCCTCCCTTGTGCTGGGATTAAAGGTGTGCACACCACGCCTGGCTTCGATTAGTTTTTTTAATCTACGTATTTATTTAACAGAGAAACAGGGAGAGGGGAAATAGGTGCACCAGGGCCTCCAGACACAGCAAACCAACTCCAGATGCATGCTTTCCCTTGTGCATCTGGCTAACATGGGTCCTGGGGAATCGAACCTGGGTCCTTAGGCTTTGCAGGTAAGCACCTTAACTGCTAAACCATCCCTCCCGCCCTCTGCTTGATTACTTTGACAGGCCTACTAGGAGAAGGCATGCTCTACTGGCATCAAGTTATATCTGGAGGAAAACACCCTCCCTACCACATTTGTTTTTTGTTTTCTTCCTGGTAGGGTCTCCCTCTAGCCCAGGGTGACCTGGAATTCCTTATACACTATGCAGTCTTAGGCTGACTTGAACTCCCAGTGATCCTCCCACCACGGCCTCCTGAGAGCTGGGATTCAAGGCGTGTGCCACCACGCCCAGCCCTTGAAAGACATTCTTGAATGTCTTTGTGACCTATGTATAGCAAACTAACTTTAATTTTTTTAATTTTTAAAAATTATTTTATTTTTGGAGAGATACACAGAGAGTGACAGAGAGGGAGAAGGAGACAGAGAATGGGCAAACCAGCACTCTCAGCTGCTGCGAACGAAATCCAGATGTGTACACCCCCTTGTGAGCTAGTGCGGCATTGCGCCCTTGCGACACTTTGCATCTGGATAAACGTGAGACCTGGAGATTGGAACTGGGTTCTTGGGCTTTGCAGGCAGGTGCCTTAACCTCTAAGGCATCCTTTCAGCCCAACATTAATTTTTTTAAAAAGTTATTGGGGGCTAGAGGGATTGCTTAGCGGTTAAGGTGCCTTCCTGTGAAGACTGAGGACCCTGGTTCGATTTTCCAGGCCCCATGTAAACCAGATGCACATGGTGGCGAATCCATCTGGAGTTTGTTTGTAGTGGCTAGAGGCCCTGGTTGGCCCATTCTCTCTCTTTCCCTCTAATAATTAAGTAAAATATTGGCTGGAGAGATAGCTTAGCATTTAAGGCACTTGCCTGCAAAGCCTAAGGACCCAGGTTCCATTCCCCAGTAACCACATAGAACCAGATGCACATGGTGGCAATTGCCTCTGGGGTCTATTTGTAGTGGCTGGAGGCCCTGTCACACCCATTCTGTCTTACTGCCTCTTTCTCAAATAAATAAGTAAAAATTTTTTTTTTTAATTTTTAAAAAATTGTTATCTACTTTGCTTCAGTTAACTGTTTCCTTATATGTAAGTCTGTGCAGTATCCCTATAAATGACCCTAAGGTTCCATTTTCAAATCTTTTTTTTTTTTTTTTGGTTTTTCGAGGTCAGCTTAGGCAGACCTGGAATTCAGTATGGAGTCTCAGGGTGGCCTGGAACTCAAGGTGATCCTCCTACCTGTGCCTCCCCAGTGCTGGGATTAAACGTGTGCACCACCATGCCCGGCCCATAAAATCTTTATATAAGGAAGTGAGTAGCTCACCTCCTTCAATCAAGTAACTCCAAAAGCCCCCATCACTGACAACTGCTGTGAAGAATATGGGGCGTTCTTCTCCTGAGGCCCCCACCTGAGTCTCCTCAATCATCTTTCCATTCTCCTAACGCAGACTCACTAATTCCATTCAGTTGTATTAAGAATCCTGGCTGCATCTGAGTGGAAGGCCTCCAGACAGCAAAGCTGGGGACACTGAGATGTGTTCCCACTGCCAGTGACATTTTCAATGTAAGTCACATTTTGGCATTAGCCATCTGATATGTTACTAAGACAAGGCAATTTAGTTTATCGTACTGGAATAGATCTCGGAAGGGGTCAATCAAGCATTCACCCTAACTTGGGCACCGTGACAATGTCAGAACCAAGCAGGCCTTTTGAAAACCCTTACAGCCCAAGGATTCCTGCTTCCTAATATCCATCAATGTAAAACAATTTCCTCCACTCAGGACCATTTGACGTTTTATTTTTTTTATTTATCTTTCAATTTTTTTTATTTATTTATTAAAGACAGAGAGAGGGATAAAGAGAGAGAGTGAGAATGGGCATGCCAGGTCTTGAGCCACTGCAAATGAACTCAAGACACATGTGGCACCATGTGCATCTGGCTTACATGGGACTGGAGAATCGAACCGGGGTCCTTAGGCTTCATAGGCATGTGTCTTAACTGCTAAGCCATCTCCCCAGCCCCCATTTGACATTAAAATTTTTTGGTTTTTTGGAGGTAGCATTTCACTCTAGCTCAGGCTGACCTGGAATTCACTTTGTAATCTCAGGGTTGCCTTGAACTCACGGTGATCCTCCTACCTCTGCCTCCCATGTGCTGGGATTAAAGGTGTGTGCCATCAAGCGTGGCATTAAAATCATTTTTAAAAGCCCCCAGTCAGATGCACAAGGGGATGCATGCATCTGGAGTGGCTGGAGGGCTTGGGGCACCCATTCTCTCCCTCCCTCCCTCTCTCTGTGCTTGTTTCTCTCTAAAATAAATAAATAAAAATATTTTTTAAAAAGAGCAGCCCCCAGTGTTGGAATGAAGAGATGGCTTAGTGCTTAAGGCGCTTGCCTGCAAAGGCAAAGGAGTCTGGTTCAATTCCCCAGGACCGATACACATGCATCTAGAGTTTGTTTGCAGTGGCTGGAAGCCCTGGTGTGCCCATTTTCTCTATCTCTCTGCCTCTTTCCCTCTCTCAAATAATTAAAAATAAAAATAAAAGCCCCCAAGGTTTTTTCCTTAAACCCGGTGGCATAGATGTACAGATGGGGCCTTCTCTGCCCTTTCTCATCAGCCTTGACCTTGAGTGCACAGGTACTATGCTCTGACTGACTGAAATACTGTTTCCTGTATGGGATGTGCCTTCACTATTGAGAGTAAGTCATTATAGTAAACCAGGAGCCACATCATTTGCTTGTCTAACAACGTCCACATTCTCACTCTAAGGAGCCTTAACTTCAGAACACCTTAACCTTCAGAACACCTTAACCTTCAGAACACCTTAACCTTCAGAACACCTACACCTGCCACACACCCATCCACAAGGGTTAGATTTCCTCAGCGTCTCCTACAAGGTCATTTCTATCCCTTCTCACCTGTAGCCACCAACCAAAGTGGGTGGCTTTTGTTTAGTGTAGCGAGGCGATGGAGAGGCACTGGGCACTCACATGACAGGAACTCCTTTCACTTGCTTTTCCCTCTTCTCTTAATGCAGTTTCTTCAGGCCCTTCACGGTGGGCTGTCCAGCCACATGGGTGCCTGTCCTTGGTTGTATCCTTCCCTCAATAAATATAATATCAAAAACTTCAAGCCAGGTGTGGTGGCACATGCCTTTAATCCCAGCCCTCTGGAGGCAGAGGTAGGAGGATCACCGTGAGCTCGAGGCCACCCTGAGACTACAGAGTGAATTTCAGCTCAGCCTGGTCTAGAGGGAGACCCTACCTCGAAAAACCAAAAAACAAAAACAACAACAAAAAAGTTCAGCCACGGGTGGTGGCACAGGCCTTTAATCCTAGCACTCATGAGGCAGGGCTAGGAGGCTAACAGTGAGTTCAAGGCCACCCTGAGACTACATAGTGAATTCCAGGTCAGCCTGAGCTACAGTGAAACCCTACCTCGACAAAACCATTTAATATTATATATATGTGTGTGTGTGTGTGTGTGTGTTGTTTGTGTGTATCCATATGTATATATACACACACACACACATATGTATGTATGTATGTGTGTGTATATATGTATGTATGTATATAATATATATTCCATGCTGGAGAAATGGCTTAGTGGTTACGGCACTTGCCTGCAAGACCCAAGTTAGATTCCCCAGGATCCAAATAAGCCAGACGCACAAGGGGGCACATATGTCTGGAGTTTGTTTGCAGTGTCTGGAGACCCTGGCCTTCCCATTATCTCTCTTTCTCTTTCACTTTCTCTGTCAAATAAATAAGTAAACTAGAATAAAATATTTCAAATAATAATAAACTGTTTCATCTCACCCAGCTTTTCCATATACTTTTCAATGTCATTAGTTAGTTGTTAACTGTTGACCCCAGGCAAAGGCAGAATAGACTACATTATGGAGAACATATGGCTCAGTCATGGTAAGAAGTGTGTAGAAGTCACTGACGTATAGACAGTCCCCAGAGACCCAAACCTCAGCATTGGGATAGCAATGTAAATAATGGGGTAAACCCCACATGGCATTAGGGAGTATTTGTGAGTAAAAAAGTGGTATAAGGGTCTGGAGGGATGGCTTAGTGCATAAGCCGCTTGCCTGCAAAGCCAAAAGGACCTCGGTTCGATTCCACAGGATCCACATAAAGCCAGATTCACAAGGTGGTGTATGCATCTGGAGTTCGCTAGCAGTGGCTGGGGGCCCTGGTGCACCCATTGTTTCTCTCTCTCTCCCTCTTTTTTTTTCTCTCTCAAATAAATAAATAAAAATAACATATCTTAAAAATATACAATGATGGGCTGGAGAGATGGCTCAGCAGTTAAAGCGTATGCCTGCAAAGCCTAAGGGACCCTGCTCAATTCTCCAGGTCCCACCTAAACCAGATGCACATGGTGACACATGAGTCTGAGTTTGTTTGCAGTGGCTAGAGACCCTGCCATTCCCATTCTTGATCTCTGCCTCTCTCTTTCTCTAATAAATAAAAGTGTATGTATGTATGTATGTATGTATGTATGTATGTATGTATGTATGTATGTATGTATGTGTATATATATATTTAAATACCCAATGAGGTTGTCATCACATATCTTGTCTTGAGAGGACATCTATGACCAGAAAGTTAAGCCCATGCAGGTGAGTGCTGCCATTTCCCCTTAAGATCCTCTCACCTTCATTCTTCCCCTTAAGGAGGAGAGCAAGTGACCCTACTCTTATGACCTTACCATGCCCATAAATGTCAGCTGCCAGAGGATGGCAAGCATTAAACAAAGAAGTCACAGCATGCCAGCCACCCTGTGCTGCCCCCAAAGGGGCCCCACACTTGCAACCCATTTCCCCAGTGTGGACCTACGGCTGCTCATCTCAGCACTTTTGGAAATAGAGTCTCATGACCGGCAGGGGTTCAGTACGCCATCTGAACCCTCCCTCTTCAGGTTGTGACCACAGGTGGCACACAATACAAGGAGAAAAGCACAAGCTTCCAGGAAATGCCACCTGACAAACACTTCTCCAATAATGCACCCAAGTGTATGACCTCCCATGAAGAGTTCTCTTCCAGAATTTACTCTCTGAAAAAATCTCCAGGGAGGCACCCCAGTGTGTGACCAACCCCAAGAACAGTTTGTTTCCACCAAAATCATCTGATAACCCTTCTCTAGAAAGAACCCCAATCACCCATAAGAGCAGCTTGTTCCCCCAGAATACAGCCTATGAAAACAACTTCCCAAGGATGATCACCATAGACACACATGATGACAGGAGCTCATTCACCGGGATTCCATAGCCTGAACAGAACTTCACCGGGGGCCAGCCCCAGGGTAGGATCCCAGCCTCTATACACAACATATCCCTGAGCTGGAAGAAATTATGAGCCGGGCATGCTGGCACACACCTTTAATCCCAGCACTGGCAAGGCAGAGGTAGGAGGATCGCCTTGAGTTCGAGGCCACCCTGAGACTACACAGTGAATTCCAGGTCAGCCTGGGCTAAAAGGAGACCCTACAAAAAAAAAGCAAAATAAAAGAAAAAAAGAAAGAATGAGAAAGTATTGTAAATTGTATCATAAAATATGTTGCGGCTACAGATCAAAATAGAAGCTGCACTTCCAAAACAAAGTGGATCCAATAAAAACTAAACAACGGAGTCACACAGCACACACAAAACTGTTTCTGTTAGGCAGCCTAGATGTTCTCATGAATTTTATATACCTCTTTTTGTTTGTTTGTTTTTTGGTTTTTCGAGGTAGGGTCTCACTCTAGCCCAGGATGACCTGGAACTCACTATGCAGTCTCAGGGTGGCCTCGAACTCATGGCGATCCTCCTACCTCTGCCTCCCAAGTGCTGGGAATAAAGGTGTGTGCCACCACGCTAGGCTTTATATATGTTTTTTTTAAATGTCCTTTGCAATTGACAAATGATAATTGTATGGATGTATGGGACAAGTGATGTAATAGATCTCTCACCCCAGAAAGATCAATTCTGCTGCACCCCTGTTGTAGCAGGCAGCTTTGGGTTTGCTGAGATGAACTTCCAGTCCAGGAACAGTTATGGAGGAAGGGATTTACTGAAGCTTACAGATCCAGGGGAAGTTCCATCATGGCAAAGAAGCTGGCCTGCCTTCACAGGACCAGACACAGAGAGCAAAACCCACAAGCCAAAAGCCACACAGCACAACACACCCCAGGAACTCCAGCTAGGCACACTTTGCATATATCTTTAGATTGAAATCCCAAACCCACCACCACACCTTGAGATCTGCCCAGTGACACTGCCTCCAGCCAGGTGACTGCAGAAGCAAACTACAAACTAAGAAAACACTGAATATGCTGAGGGACACCTATTCAAACCGCCACACCTGTCTTATGTAGAAATTGAGAAAGCTGAACTGGAGGTAGCAAGGGAGAGCATAAGTTAAGATGGGAGGAGGCATGAGGGTCTGTGGTATAACAATGTGAGCACAGTGAAGAATAAACCCTGTAGGCAGGACGTGATGGTGCACACCTTTAATCCCAGCACATAGGAGTCAGAGGTAGGAGGATCACCATGAGTTCGAGGCCACCCTGAGACTACATAGTGAATTCCAGGTCAGCCTGGACCACACAGAGACCCTACCTCAAAAAACCAAATAAATAAATAAATAAGAATAAACCCTGCATATTTTAAAGTCCCTAAGAGTCCCTTTCACCTGACTTGCTGCTTTTAAGTAGTGGGGTAGAAGAGACTGACGCCCATGGATGCTGGGCCACAGGGTGGGGATCAGCCTGGCATGGACTCCAGTCAGCCACAACAGGGAGGCAGGCAGCAAGTCCAAGCAGAAGTTTGCTGGCAACACACACCTGGCCTCTGTTCAGAACAGGAGGTGTGTAAACCGCCCTAGTCTTGTCCACATGAAATCCTGAAAGTAAGGAACTCTGTCTGCCCCAGCTCTGGCCTTATTTCAGTCCTATTTAGAGCCGGGAGCTGAAATGAATGAATGCTCAAAGGTCCATGGAGGTGAGAAGCCTGCTGGGTGAAACAAGCATCAGGCATTGTTTGATGGGTAATGTCTGTCCTAGCCTACATGCTTTGGGCCAGGGGAAATGGTCGTCAGCATGGGAGGAGACACCACTCTCCCGGGAGACAATTACTAGTCAAACTAGCCTAACTGTATGCAGACAGGTTAGCTAGATAAAGAACACAGCCCACAGGAAGTTCTATGTGGGGCAGCCTCCTGCCTTTCTTTTCAGAGCCCCCAAGGCAGCAATAGTGGCTTTGAGTAAAGCTTTGTCAAACCTCAGCTAGGAAGAGTCCCCAAGGAAAGCTGCATCCTGTTCTCCTCCAGTACTGCCAGGTCAGCCTGGACTAGATCGAGACCCTATCTCAAAACAAACAAACAAAAACGATGAAGAAAGAAAAAGCCACTAGCCAGGGGTGGTGGTGCATGCCTTTAATCCCAGCACTGGGGGGCAGAGGTTGGAGGATCGCCTAAATAAATAAATGTATATATTATTCCCACCAAGCTGCCCTGAAAGCACCACACTTAATGTTCATATTCACATATTAATGCTACTCTCACTTCTTGTTAGAGAAGCTTCTCTTTACAGATGGCGATGACCACTGGGATGACCCAAAGGGCAACATAGTGCTGAGAAGAAGGGATGGAGGAGTGCCCAGCATTGAAACATCTGTCACACCCTCCAAGGCTCAGGGACCATTGCGGAAGAGGGGCGGATAGAATGGAAGAGCCAAAGGAAGGGTATGACTTCTTACAATGCAACTGTCCAGACAGAAATTGGCCTCGATATCTATGACCTTGCAGTGCCTTGCATTCCTTTGCAAGACCCTCATAATAGAAGAAAAAGGTGACGACATCAAATTAAAAGAGACTAATGGAGAGAGGGAGGGGTTACAATGGAGATTGGCATCTAAAGGGGAATGGGGGGAGGGAAATATCATGCGTTTTTTGTATGTAAGTATAGAAGTTGTCAACAAAAAGAATATTGTAATACCAAAAAGCTCACACGAAAAGGCTGGCTTGGGCACAACATAGTGTGTGCTTCATGGATTATTCCCCAGGCAACACTTCACTAAGATGGGGGACCCCAAAAGCCTGCTGCCAGTTTCCCCCTTCCATCTAAGGCCTAGGGATTGCCAGGGGCATGATGCATTTACCAAACTGTCTGTGTGACCCACAGAACAACAGGCTACCTTCATTTATGATCTAGGGCAATGCTTCTTACACTTATTTTTATTTATTTATTCATTTGACAGAGAAAGAGGGAGAGACCCAAAGAGGCAGAGAGAGAGAGAGAGAGAGAATGAGAGAAGGAGAGATGGGGCCTGCCAGGGCCTCCAGCCACTGTAAACGAACTCCAGATACATGTGCCCCCTTGTGCAGCTGGCTAACGTGGGCCCTGGGGAATCAAAACTGGGTCCTTTGACTTTGCAGGCAAAGACTTTAACTGCTAAGACATCCCTCCAGCCCTGCTTATTACCCTTTTTATAGTTGTGACCCTCACCCACCCTCAACCAAATGTTTTCCCAGCTGCATTGATTTAGTTATGATCATCACTCTTGATCATATCACAGATCAGATCACAGATAACATGGAAAGGTTGCAGGTATTCCTAATGGGGAGAGATGGGGAGCCTGCTTCAGGTGCTTTCCGGGGACCTCGTTATTGTTTTCACACTGAGAGTCCCTGGATCTTGCCAGTATCTGCTTTCAGCTGGACCTTGCCTTCGCACTAGGTGAGAGAAACTTCGTTTTACAGATAAGTTGTCAGATTGATTGGATGGAAATACACTGCTTAATCAGGGATCAGAGGTGCTAGACTGCATCTTATTTTGAAATGAAACAATATCTTAAAATTCACCCCATCAGTTGGAAGTTTAAAGCATGCCGGACATGGTGGAGCACGCCTTGAATCCCAGCACTCGGAAGGCAGAGGTAGAAGAATTGCTGTGAGTTTGAGGCCACCCTGAGACTACAGAGCGAATTCCAGTTCAGCCTGGTCCAGAGTAAGACCCTACCTCGAAAAACCAAAAATGTAAAAATAAATAATAAATAAATAAATAAATAAATAAATAAATAAATAAATCTTTAAAAAAGAAGAAGTTTAAAGCCTGCAGTAGCTGGGATGCATGAAATACAGGCGAATGGGCTATGGGGGGTGTGTTTCCATACGAATAACACACCCCAACTGGGACAATGTATGTAAGGTGATGTATGTAAGGCTGAGGGAGGAAGATCACCAGGAGTTCAAAGTCAGCTGGAATAGAGAGAGACCCTGCTTCCAAACAAACAAACAAATTGTTAGAGGAGGCCCAGCATGGTGGCACACACCTTAAATTCGAGCACTCAGGAGGCCAAGGTGGGAGGATCACCGTGAATTTAAGGCCAGCCTGAGAACAGAGTGAATTCCAGGGCAGCCTGGGCTAGAGCAAGACTCTACCTTGAAAAACCCAAAAAAATAAAAAAAGGCTGGAGGGATGGCTTAGCAGTTAAGTCATTTGCCTGCAAAGCCTAAGGACCCTGGTTCGATTCTCCACATAAGCCACATGCACAAGGTGGCGAACACTTCTGGAGTTTGTATGCAGAAGCTAGAGGCTCTGGCCCACCCATTCTCACTCCCCCCTCTCTCTTTCCCTCTCTCTGTCTCTAAGGAATAAATAAATAAATGAATAAAACAAAAAATGTGAGAGGAGATTTGAGTTCATTTACTTTACTGGATCATCACTGTCACTGAAGATGAGAATCAATCAACTTTCCTTACACAGGGATGTCTGTGCAGGGTGCTTGACAGAGAGGCAGGACTCCAACACTGACATGGAGCAGCAGTGTTTATTTGTCAATGCTGACATGGGACCACGACATTCCTATCCAAAGACTGAACCCCAGTCACAGTGGAAATCTTATTTAATTTTTATTTATTTCTTAATATTATTTTTTGGTTTTTCGAGACAGGGGATGACCTGGAATTTACTATGTAGTCTCAGGGTGGCCTCTAACTCATGGCAATCCTCCCACCTCTGCCTCCCGAGTGCTGGGATTCAAAGCGAGTGCCACCACGCCCACCTTATTTAGTATTTCTTTATTGGATTTCAGTAGAAATTTTGTAAGGACACATCCTATATTGGCACCATCATTTCCCTATGCCTGCCACCATCCCACGGAGGGTTTATCCCTGTGGCACGGTGGGTATTCACCATGGGTTAAGGGGTATGAGTGTGGGAGCAGCAGTCTGTCAGTGGGGGGAGTCAAGGCCTCTGCATATTGCTGCACACCCTCTGACTCTTCCACTTTCTCTTCCACACAATTCCCTGGGCTAGACCAAGACACTACCTCAAAAAGGTGGGGCTGAAGAGATGGCTTAGTGGTTAAGGCGTTTCCTGCAAAGCTAAAGGACCCTGGTTTGATTCCCCAGGACCTACATAATCCAGATGCACAAGGGGGTGCATGCATCTGAGTTTGTTTGTGGTGGCTCTAAGCCCTGATACCCATTCTCTCTCTCTGTGTCAAATAAATAAATAAATAAATAAATAAATAAATAAATAAATAAATAAAATTATTTTAAAATCCAAACTACCAGGCCCATTCCAGGCTGAGGTCACGACATACAGAGTTTTCTTCCCTTTGTTCTGGGATGGACTTGTTCTCAATGTGTTTTCAGAAAAAGTGGGAACAACTTCTGAGATTACGAATGTCTTAGCACAGACCTGGAATTCACTCTGTAGTCTCAGGGTCGCCTTGAACTCATGGTGATCCTCCTACCTGTCTCCAAGTGCTGGGATTAAAGGCATGCCCCACCAATCCCGACCCTTTAAAAAAATTTTTTTACTATTATTTATTTGATAGAGAAAGAGGGAAAGAGAGGGAAAGAGAAGGAGAAAGAATGAGCACACCAGACCTCCAGCCACTGCATGTACCCCCTTGTGCAGCTGGCACAAGGATGTGGGTCCTGGGGCATCAAACCTGTGTCCTTTGGCTTTGCAGTCCAACCCCTTAACTGCTAAGACACCTGTCCAGCCCTAGATAGCACCATTTTTATCCAAGTTAGCCTGGGCTAGAGGGAAACCCTACCTTGAAAAACCAATATATATATACACAAAGCTGTTTGCAAGAGGGAGGGCATTCCTACAGGGTGAGTGGGACAGTCTCCACATGACACACCTCGTGCTGTGGGCATCCCTGAAAACAGACATCATCAGATGTCCACTGAGCTCGGGATTCTGAGCCTTCCCCGCATCTGCTGTGGGAAATCCCTCGGCACCTCAAAGCATGTCTGTGATTCCAAGACACCTCTATGGGTGCTCGGTAAGAGGCAAGCAAGGCCTAGCAAACAGGCCTTCTTGGAAGAGGATAACCCATGTCCCGTCCATGGCAAGTTTGTAATCGTTATGTCACAAGACACAGTCAGCTAGGACGGCACATGGGTGGGATGCACACCGCATCATCCTTTCTGATGGAGAACACCACGTGACGTGACAGTGTCCTACATGTATCCAAAACATGACTACACATTTGGTGGTGAATGGGAAGATGGGGGCAGAAATGAGGTACTGGCAGGTTTATTTCATTTTATTTTTCTTTTTAACTATTTTTTATTCTTATTTATTTATTTGAGAAAGGGAAAGAGGCAGAATGTGTGTGTGTGTGTGTGAGAGAGAGAGAGAGAGAGAGAGAGAGAGAGAGAGAGAGAGAGAAGAAAGAGGGAGAATGGGCACACCAGGGCTTCCATCCACTGCAAACGAACTCCCGATGCATGCGTCCTCTTGTACATCTGGCTTATGTGGGTCCTGGGGAATCAAACCGCGGTCCTTTGGGTTTGCAGTCCAGCGCCTTAACCGCTGAGCCATCTTTCCACTTCTTTTTTTTGAGGTAGGGTCTCACTCTAGCCCAGGCTGACCTACAATTTACTATGTATTCTCAGGTTGTCCGTGAATGCACGGCCATCCTCCCAGCTATGCTTTCCAAGTGCTGAGATTCAAGGTGAGCACCACCATGTCCTGCTAGGTTTTTGGTGTTAGCTTTTTTATTTTTCTGGTTTTTTGAGATAGGGTCTCACTCTAGCCCAGGCTGACCTGGAAATCACTATGTAGTCTCAGGGTGGCCTGAACTCATGGTGATCCTCCTACCTCTGCCTCCCGAGTGCTGGGATTAAAGGCATGCACCACCATGCCTGGCTAGGTTTTTAATTTTTAATTGTGTGTGAATTTTTAGCACACACAAAATCAAAATGCTGCATGGGCATGGTTTAATACCTCAGTTTTATTATATTTGGTTTACTAACAAAATTGTTAGGTCTGACGGGTCTTAGTATGAAGTCACTAAGGGCAGGAGGATGGCGACAGACACATAAGGAAGTGGATTATCCACATTCCTCAAGAAAATGCCCAGCCATCACCCCTCCTTGCCTGCAATGCCCCCAGGTCATGGTTTCCTGCCCCTTATTTTGTAATTCACCTGGTCACTGTTCTGGTGTCACAGCCTGGCTATCTTAGATCTCCCCTCAGCTCTGCCCTTCCTCACCTTCCCCAACAGAAAGCTCTATAAAGCCCATGACCTGAGGAAGGATGTGGCCTGTGCTTCTCTCTGTGAGCCAGCCCTGGCAGCTCATGCTTTTCCTGAATAAAAGCCTTCATCTTTGCCTCAGAGTTGTTTTGTGTGGTTGTGGTCAATCCTGAACCTTACCAAAATGAAGATCCAAAATATTACAAATAACGGAATAAGAAGAATAAATAATAAAATAAAATAAAGAAGAAATACAGCTGAACATAGCTGGAAGAGTTAAGACTTGCTACAGAGTAGATTTCTGTAGGGTCTTATTATAAACCTTAGAAGCACAACCATGTGGGCCTGGAGAGATGGCTCAGCGGTTAAGCGCTTGCCTGTGAAACCTAAGGACCTGCCTTAACGGCTAAGCGAATTCTCCATGAAAGTGTTAATTGTCGTCTGTCCTGTGCTATTCCTGCAAGTTTGCCATTCAAGTACAGTAAACGCTTGAAAAAGGAAAACGGCTGGGCGTGGTGGTGCACACCTTTAATCCCAGTACTTGGGAGGCAGAGGTAGGAGGATCACCCTGAGTTCGAGGCCACCCTGAGAATACAGAGTGAATTCCAGGTCAGCCTGAACTAGAGTGAGTCCCTACCTGAAATAAACCAAAAAATAAATAAATAAAAAGAAAAAGGAAAAAATTGCTTTCTAGGTTCTATTTTAAATCAATTTTTCCTATTTATTTATTTAAGAGAGAGAATGAATGTGCCAGGGTCTCCAGCCATTGCAAAAAAAAAAAAAAAAAAAAGAAAGAAAGAAAGAAAGAAAGAAAGAAAGAATGAAATCCCCTTGTGGACACATGTGGCTTTATGGTGGATCTGGGGGAACTCAAACTGAGTCCTTAGGCTTTGCAGGCCAAGGCCTTTAACCATTAGGCCATGGTCTCCAGCCCATGACCTAGTTTCTTCATTCCTTTATAGCATGTCTTCCATTTATTTTACTTTATTTTGTTTGTTTCTTTCATGACCCACCTAATCACTATGGTGGTCGAAACAGCCTCTGTAGTCACTCTAGACAGCTATGCACCCAGCTGCTTGCAACTCATGATGGCCCAAAAGACGGCAAAGCATGGAATTTCCTACCCAGTTAATACATATATTCTGGGCTTAGCGGTTAAGGCACATGCCCGTGAAGCCTAAGGACCCTGTTTCTATTCTCCAGGTCCCACGTATGCCAGATACACAAGGTGGCGCATGCGACTGGAGTTCGTTTGTAGTGGCTGGAGGCCCTGGTGCACCCATCCTCCCCCTCTCTAATAAGTAAATACATGAAATTTATTTTATTTTATTTATTTTTGGCTTTTCAAGGTAGGGTCCCACTCCAATAAATAAAATAAAAATTTAAATAAATAAATAAATATTTTCCTTGCTCCAGGATGTAAACAGAATGTTCAGCATAATTTGGGGGCAAATAAAGAGGAGGAACAGTGACTGAAATTCATGGACATTCTTCACACCACTGCTCAGACATGGTTGTAAACACCTATACATCCAGCATGCAGGAGGACAAGCTGACAGAAGAGGATTGTCATGTGCTCAAAGCCAGCCTAGGCCACACAGTAAAATCCTGCCTCAAATAATAGTAGAAAAAATAGATGGGATTGATGTGGCCACGCCTTTAATCCCAGCACTTGGGAGGCAGAGGTAGGAGGATCGCTGTGAGTTTGAGGACACCCTGAGACCACATAGTGAATTCCAGGTCAGCCTGGACTAGAGTGAAACCTTACCTCGAAAAAAAAAAAAAAAAATACATAAAAAGATAAACTACTACCTCTATTCACTAAGTCACCATTTACATCATGCAATATGCCAAGTTAACGTGGCATTCACGAAGTTTTAATTCTTTTCTCCTTACTTGTAGTGCTGGCAAAAAGAAAAAAATACATTGTTGGGCATGGTGGTGCACGCCTTTAATCCTAGCACTTGGGACGCAGATGTAGGAAGATCACTGTCGTATGAGACCACCCTGAGACTACCTAGTGAATTCCAGGTCAGCCTGGGCTAGAGAGAGACCCTACCTCAACAGGGTACCTTCCAAAAGGTGTTACTGACAACTAAAACATTATCAAACCGGGCATGGGGGCACACGCTTTAACCCCAGTACTTGGGAGGCAGAAGGAGGAGGATTGCTAAGAGTTTGAGGCCACTCTGAGACTACATAGTGAATTCCAGGTCAGCCTGGGCTACAGTGAGACCCTACCTCAAAAATCCAAACATTATCAAATGGCCAGGATATGATATAACAAAGCTGTGAGTGGCTCAAATTTCAAAATGGGTTTTCCCACGTAAACCAGATGCACAAGGGGCACATGCATCTGGAGTTTGTTTGCAGCAGCTGTATGCCCTGCGTGCTCATTCTCAATCTCTTTCTCCCCCCACCCTCTTTCTCCGTCAAATAATAAGTAAATAAAAGGTAAAAACAAAGAAAATACATATCACACTAGGAAAGCCAGTGGCTTGAGAAGGTGTCTGGGGAGATAAGAATGCTTACAGGATCAAGCCCCTCATGGAAAGCTCTGATGCTCTGCACAGCAGGAGGGAGGGAGGTGCTGCAAACACATGGCTTTCATTGCAAGGAGACAGCAACATGTAGTTGATCGGGGTGGGTCACCAACATTCATTCTTGCTGCTATGGCAAGCTAATTCCCATAATACTGCCTTTAAGAATAACTGAAGGGGGGCTGGAGAGACGGCTTGGTGGTTAAGGCGTCTGTCTGCTAAGTCTAAGAACACCTGTTCGATTCTGTAGGTCCCACATTTAGCCAGATGTAAAGTGATTCAAGGGCCAATGCCACACTTGTCCACAAGGGGGTGCACACATCTGGAGTTAATTCACAGTGGCTGAGAGGCTACTGGTGCAGCCATTTTTTGTTTGTTTGGTTTTTCAAGGTAGGGTCTCACTCTAGCTCAGGCTGACCTGGAATTCACTATGTCATCTCAGGGTGGCCTTGAACTCATGGCGATCCTCCTACTATGCCTCCTGAGTGCTGGAATTAAAAGCATGTGCCACCATACCTGGATGTCATGCCTATTCTCTCTCTCTGTCTCTCTCTCTCTGTCTGCCTCTAAAAAAGTAACTAAAGGGGCCAGGATATGGTGGCACACACCTTTAATCCCAGCAATAGGGAGGGCACAGGTACGGGGATGGCTGTGAGTTTGAGACCATCCTGGTACTACAGAGTGAGTGCCAGGTCAGCCTGGGCTAGAATAAGACCCTAACTCAAAACGAAACAACCCACAACAAAATAAGAATAATTAAGGGATGGGAAGAGACATGAAGGGAGAACAATATTCAAACATGCCCTTGCCCCTTCTAACACCAGTTGGAAAAATCAAGCAAATCCATGTTTATGTCACAACAAAACATCAACAACAACGACAAAAGTTTAGGACTACTGAGGCAGTTTAGGATGAACGAGTCCCCCAAAGTGAAAAGCAGGAATGTGCTCAAGCCTGCGCTAGCATCCCCATGTTACTACAGACCAGAGAAGTCTTCTGCTTAGCTCGTGCCTACAGGAGCTCTCCAGATCATAAACATCCTGAGGCCCTCCCTGTACCCCTTTCCTGGAATTGCGATTCCAGGAAGGCTTACATTTGGTAGTGGCATTGTGGATACTCAGCCCCAAAACTTGGCATCATGGCAGGTGAGCTCAGCCCCCATTCCAAATCCATCCGTGACCCCAATTTGGGCCACAGGACAGGTTTTACCCCTAAACCTTCCATATGGCAGGACCTCTCTCCATACTTTCTCCACGTTCCTTCTCACAATCAAATAAAATCTCTAACCCTCACCTTATGAACTCTGAACTTCATTTTTAAAATTTTTTATTTTTATTTATTTATTTCAGAGGGACAGAGAGAGAGAGAGAGAGGCAGGTAGAGAAAGATAGAGGCAGAGAGAGAGAGAGAGGCAGATAGAGGGAGAGACAGGCAGGTAGAGAGAGAGAGAGGCAGGCAGAAAGAGAGAGAGAGAGAGAGGGGGCAGGCAGAGAGAGAGAGAGAGGCAGGCAGAGAGAGAGAGAGAGAGGGGCAGGCAGAGAGAGAGAGAGAGAGAGAGAGAGAGAGAGGCAGGCAGAGAGAGAGAGAGAGAGGCAGGCAGGCAGAGAGAGAGAGAGAGAGGCAGGCAGAGAGAGAGAGAGCAGGCAGAGAGAGAGAGAGAGGCAGAGAGAGAGAGAGAGAGGCAGGCAGAGAGAGAGAGAGAGAGGCAGGCAGAGAGAGAGAGAGAGAGGCAGGCAGAGAGAGAGAGAGAGGAGGAGAGAGGAGAGAGCAGAGAGAGAGAGGCAGAGAGAGAGAGAGAGGAGAGAGAGAGAGAGAGAGAGAGAGGCAGGCAGAGAGAGAGAGAGAGAGAGAGAGAGAGGCAGAGAGAGAGAGAGAGAGGAGAGAGCAGAGAGAGAGAGCAGGCAGAGAGAGAGAGAGAGAGAGAGAGAGAGGCAGAGAGAGAGAGAGAGAGAGAGGCAGAGAGGAGAGAGAGAGAGAGGCAGAGAGAGAGCAGAGAGAGAGAGAGAGAGAGAGAGAGAGAGAGAGAGAGAGAGAGAGAGAGAGAGAGAGAGGCAGAGAGAGAGAGAGAGGAGAGAGAGAGAGAGAGAGAGAGAGAGAGAGGAGAGGAGAGAGAGAGAGAGAGAGAGAGGAGAGAGAGAGAGAGAGAGAGAGAGAGAGAGAGAGAGAGGAGAGAGAGAGGAGAGAGAGAGAGGCAGAGAGGAGAGAGAGAGAGAGAGAGAGAGAGAGAGAGGCAGAGAGAGAGAGAGAGAGAGGCAGAGAGAGAGAGAGAGAGAGAGAGAGAGAGGCAGAGAGAGAGAGAGGCAGAGGGAGAGAGAGAATGTGTGCCAGGGCACCCAGCCACTGCAAACGAACTCCAGATGCATGTGACACTTTGTGCATCTGGCTTACGTGGGTCCTCGGGAATCGAGCCTCGACCCAGGGCCCTTTAGCTTTGCAGGCAAGCGCTAACCACCAAGCCATCTCTCCAGGCCCTAAATTTCACTTTAAATTCCTACGACAAGAATCTGGGGATGCCGCAAATTCATAGGTGCAAAAGCACTCATCAGATACAAACAGCTTCCACATTCTATTGCCATACTCAGATGGGTACACACACAAAACATGACAATATGCACACACATATCAACACTGTGAATTCTCAGACTTGTGTTTATCTTTCAATTTCTCACACACAATCACTGGGAGGAAGCCACTAATCCTGGGTTTTATCCTGAGTTGAGGCTCCTAGAATATGAGTGGAACTACTAACCCTGCTGAGAGGGACAGTGTGACGCCATATCTTAGCGCTGTCACTGCTCACAATTCCACCAAAGTCCAAGCAGGTGAACCAATCAGTTTACCGGGTGGATTTGCAGAGCACAAGGGGGGTGTGATTTACAGGAGAGTGTGGGTGACCCCAAAACAGCTGCATTACTGTAAGGTCTACCCCATCAGGGATGATAGAAAACAGACCGCACCCTCTACTTAGCAGCCCAGGCAGGCAGGAAGGAGGAATGGCTACAATTCCAGGAAGGGGCCTGTGCCCCCTCCCTCCTGATACCAGCTCAATAATAGCTCCATTACCAATTCCATAGACCTGGTTATCTATCACTGCATGGTTCTGCTCCACTACTTTTTTTTTGAGATAGGGCTTCACTCTAGTTCAAAGTGACCTGAACTCACTATGTAGTCTCAGGGTGGCCTCAAACTCACAGTGATCCTCCTACCTACGACTCCTGAGTGCTGGGATTAAAAGCGTGCACCACCACGCCTGGCTTCGATTAGTTGTTTTTATTTTTAATCTATTTATTTATTCAGCAGAGAAAGAGAGAGAGAATAGGTGCGCCAGGGACTCCAGGCACTGCAAACCAACTCCAGGTGCATGCTCCCCTTGTGCAGCTGGTGAACATGGGTTCTGCTGGAGAATTTGGGGGTGTTCTCCTGAGGCCCACACCTTTCTCTCCTCAATCATCTTTCCATTCTCCTAATGCAGACTCACTAATTCCATTCAGCTGTATTAAGAATCCCGGCTGCATCTGAGTGGAAGGCCTCCAGACAGCTGTGTTCCCACAGCCAGTGACATTTTCAATATAAGTCACATTTTGGCATTAGCCATCTGATCTGTTGCTAAGACAAGGCAATTTAGTTTATGGTACTGGCATAGATCTTGGAAGGGGTCAATCAGGCATTCACCCTAACCTGGGCATGGTGACAATATCTGTACCTGAGCAGACCTTTGAGAAAACTCTAAGCAGCAGCCCAAGGATTCCTGCTTCCTAATATCCATCAGTGCAAAACAATTTCCTCCACTCAGCACCATTTCACGTTTTAAGATCTTTTTTCCATGTAGGGTTTCACTCCAGCTCAGGCTGACCTGGAATTCACTCTGTATTCTCAGGGAGGCCATTAACTCACCACGATCCTCCTACCTCTGCCTCCCAAGTGCTGGGATTAAAGGCATGTGCCACCATGCCAGGCCTTAAAATCATTTTTAAAATGCCCCCAGTCAGATGCACAAGGGGGCACATGCATCTGGAGTTCATCTGCAGTGGCTGGAGGCCTTGGGGCACCCAATCTCTCCCCTCCCCTCTGTGCCTGTTTTCTCTTTCTTTCAAATAAATAAATACATAAAAATAATTTTTAAAAGCCCCCAGGGTTGGGCTGAAGACATGGCTTAGTGGTTAAGGTGCTTGCCTGCAAAGGCAAAGGAGCCTGGTTTGATTCCCCAGGACCAATGCCCATGCATCTAGAGTTTGTTTGCAGTGGCTGGAAGCCCAGGTGTGCCCAATTCTCTCTCTCCTTCCTCTTCTCCCCTCAAATAAATAAATATAAAAGCCCCCAGGGTTCTTCCTTAAACCCGGTGGCATAGATGTACAGATAGGGCCTTCTTGGACCTTTGTCATCAGCCTTGACCTTGAGCGCACACGTACTATGATCTGACTGACTGAAATATTGTTTCCTGTATGGGATGGACCTTCACATTTGAGAGTAAGTCATTATAGTAAACCAGGAGCTGAATCATTTGCTTGTCTACGCATGTCCACATTCTCAGAACTCATTCTAAGGAGAGAAGGTAAAACTCACCGACCGGCTGAGGTGGCGTGAAGACTAGGTGCGTGGGTCTTGGCCATGGCCAGGCCTGGAATCCGCTTTTTACAGTCTCTAACACCAGGGTGGGGCTCCAAATCCTTGCATGCCTGAGTTAAGCCACCTGGCTCACCTCGCCCCACAACACACCTGTGCTCCTCTCATGAGCTTGTGTCTGCAGCCCAGGTCAGCAGTGGGAAACACCTGTGTGAAGCACAACCCCGCCACTGCCAGAAAGCAGTCCTTTGACCACCCAGGGCGGGGGCGGAGCCTTAACCTCAGAACACCTACACCTGCCACACACCCATCCACATGGGTTACATTTCCTCAGCGCCTCCTACAAGGTCGTTTCTATCCCTTCACCTGTAGCCACCAACCAAAGTGGGTGGCGTTTGTGGAGTATAGCGAGGAGATGGAGAGGCACTGGGCACTCACATGACAGGAACTCCTTGAACTTTCTTCTCTTTCTGCAGTTTTTTGCCAGGCCCTCCATGGTGGACTCTCCAGCCACGTGGGTGCCTTTCCTATTTTGTGTACTTTCCTCAATAAGTGTAATAATTTAATAATAAAAACCTTATGCTGGGCGTGGTGCTGAAATCCTCTAATCCCAGCACTCAGGGGAGGCAGGGGTAGGAGGATAACGGTGAGGTCAAGGCCACCCTGAGATTACAGAGTGAATTCCAGGACAGCCTGAGCTAGAGTGAAACCCCACCTCAAAAAAAAAAACAAAATGTATATTCCGTGCTGGAGAAATGGCTTAGTGGTTAATGCACTTGCCTGCAAAACCAAGGACCCAAGTAAGTGAGATGCACAAGGAGGCACATACGTCTGGCATTCATTTGCAGTGGCTGGAGGCCCTGGCATGCCCATTCTTGCTCTCTCTCCTCTCTCAAATAAATAAATGAATAAATAAAAGAAAACAACATTTTTACTGAAATCCAATAAAGAAATACTAAATAAGCTGGGTGTGGTGGCGCACAGCTTGCATCCCAGCACTCAGGAGGCAGAGGTAGGAGGATCCTATGGAGTTCAAGGCCACCCTGAGATTAGAGATAATTTAAGGTCAGCCTGACTACAGTGACACCCTCAGGAAAAAAAAAAAAAAAAAAAGAAAGGTGTGGAGGGATGGCTTTGAAGACACTTGCCTGCAAAGCCCAAGGACCCAGGTTCAATGTCACATTACCCACATAAGCCAGATGCACAAGGGGGCGCACGGGTCTGGAGTTCATTTGTAGTGGCTGGGGGCCCTGTGTGCCTGTTCTGTTCTGTCTCTAAATAAATAAAAATAAATAAAAAACAAGTAAATAAACACACTTAAAAAACCTAGCCGCATAGAAACCCAAATCAAAAGTTATACATGAGCTGGGGGGATGGCTTAGTGGTTAAGGTGCTTTCCTGCAAAGCCAAAGGATCTACATTCGATTCCCCAGGAACCATGTAAGCCAGATGCACAGGATGGCACATCCTTCTGCAGTTAGTTTTCAGTGGCTGAAGGTCCTGGCATGAACGTGCTCTCTCTCTCTCTCTGTTACTTTCTCTCTCTCTTAAATAAATGAAATATTTTTTAAAAAACATTATACATGGAAGTTGTAAAAGTTACAGAAGAAAACTCACATGGCCTTGTGGCCTAATAAGTTAAGAGGAGGATGCAGGCCCAGAAACACACTGGGAAGATGACGCGTGGGCACTGGGGCTCTGCTGGCATAGGCTGAGAAAACACAGCAGTGGGAACATGGCCTGGAGCACAGCCCTCCCTACTAAATCGAGACATAGCAAGGGACTGCCGACTCACGGACCTCACGGCTAGTAGAGAGCACATTTCTATTCTTTCTTTATTTATTTTTTGTGTATTTATTTATTTATTTTTGAGTTTTCGAGGTATGGTCTGTCTTACTGTAGCCCAGGCTGACCTGAATTCACACTGTGTCACCTCAGGGTGGCCTTGAACTCACGGCTCTCTTACTGCCTCTGCCTCCTGAGTGCTGGGATTAGAGGTGTGCACCACCACGCCTGGCAGCACATTTCTATTAGAAGAGACGAGGATGGTGGTAATTTGTTACAGCTGTGCTAGGGAAAGGACAGGCAGATCAGCAGGTCTGCTCTGCCCAACTGTCCTTTCCTGACCAGAGGGGCCCAAGTCTACCACATGAGAGCAGCATTTAGGAGCAGAGCCCTCTTCCTTCACAGGCCCAGACTCCCAATGCCTGGCAGCTCTGTCCTCAGCTCTCAATCTGGGGGGTCAGAGGGAGGATGAAGAAGAAGAGGAATAACTTTGAACTGATGAGTGTGCACCCTGCTTTACCTGGAGGCCAGAAAGATCAGAGCTGCAGAGAAATACATGGAAGAGGGGGCAAAAAGAATGTTAGAGCCACAAGTTGGGACATTATGCACAGAGACACTGCCTTTTATGTAACTGTTGGCTACCCCCATAGTGCATGACCCACATTCCCCAATGAGGAGGGTCCCTTCAGAGGGGAGAGGACAGGGAGGAGGCTACCAAAGGCACCAACATGAATGTAAAATTAAAAAATAAAAAAAAAATTAAAAAAACAGAAGAAAAAGAAAGGTCAGACATGAAAACCACCTGACATACGGTGCTAAGTTTCAGGCCCAGCTGGAAACGATTTCCCATCACCCTCACATACAGTGGTAGCTAGTACGACCTATGGGACACACGCACACAAAAAAGGCTCACAAGGGCTGGAAAATGGCTTTGTGGTTAAGGTGCTTGCCTGCAAAGCCAAAGGATCCAGGTTCATTTCCTCAGGACTCATGTAAGCCAGCTGCACAAGGGGGCTCATGCATCTGGAGTTCTTTTCCAGTGGTTAGAGTGCCTGGAATGCCCATCTGCCACTCTCTCAAATGCATTAATAAGTAAAATTTAAAAAAGAAAATGAGGGCTGGAGATGGCTTAGCGGTTAAACGCTTTTTTATGAAACCTAAGTATCGGTTCGAGGTTCGATTCTCCAGGACCCATGAGGCCGGATGAAAAGGGGGTGCATGTATCTGAGTTTATTTGCAGTGGCTGGAGGCCCTGCGCACCCACTCCATTCTCTCTCTCTCTGCCTGCCTAATCTCTCTCTCTCAAATAAATAAATAAATAATAAAATATTTAAAAAAAAAAAATGAAAAAGTTTTTGTTTTAATTTATTTATTTATCAACAACAGACAGAGAGAGAGAAAGAGAGAGAGAGAGAGAATGGGTGTACGAGGGCTTCCAGTCACTGCAAACAAACTCCAGATGCATGCACCACTTTGTATAACTGGCTTATATGGGTACTGGGGAATTGAGTCTCGAACTGGGGCCCTTAGGCTTCACAGACAAGCGATTAACCACTAAGCCATCTCTCCATCCCCAAAAGTTTTTTGCTTTTGTTTTTAAAGCTCACACAAAAAGGCTTTCTTGGGCACAACATAGTGTGTGATTCATGCATTATTCCCCAGGCAACACTTCACTAAGATGGGGGACCCCAAAAGCCTGCTGCCAGTTCCTCCTTCCATGCAAAGCCTAGGGATTGCCAGGGGCATAATTCATTTATCAAACTGACTGTGTGACACACACAGCAACAGGCTACCTTCATTTATGATCTAGAGCAATGATTCTTACACTTATTTTTATTTATTTATTCATTTGACAGAGAAAGAGGGAGAGAGACAAAGAGGTAGAGAGAGAGAGAGAGAGAGAGAGAGAGAGAGAGAGAGAGAGAGAGAGAGAGAGAGGGCGAATGGGCCTGCAAGGGCCTCCAGCCACTGTAAACAAACTCCAGATACATGTGCCCCCTTGTGCAGCTGGCTAACATGGGTCCTGGGGAAGCAAACCTGGGTCGTTTGGCTTTGCAGGCAAAGGCTTTAACTGCTATGACATTCCTCCAGCCCTGCTTCTTATGCTTTTACAGTTGTGACCCTCACCCACCCTCAATCAATTTTTTCCCAGCTCCATTGATTTAGTTATGATCATCACTCTTGATCATATCACAGATCAGATCACAGATAACATGGAAAGGTTGCAGGTATTCCTAATGGGGAGAGAGTGAGAGCCTGCTTCAGGTGCTTTCCAGGGACCTCGTTATTGTTTTCACACTGAGAGTCCCTTGATCTTGCTGGTATCTGCTTTCAGCTGACCTTGCCTTCGCACTAGGTGAGAGAAACTTCGTTTTACAGATGAATTGTCAGATTGATTGGCTGGAAATACACTGCTTAATCAGGATCAGGTGCTAGACTGAATCTTATTTTGAAATGAAACAATATCTCAAAATTCACCCCATCAGTTACAAGTTTAAAGCCTGCTGGGCATGGTGGAGCACGCCTTGAATCCCAGCACTGGAAGACAGAGGTAGAAGAATCGCTGTGAGTTTGAGGCCACCCTGAGACTACAGAGTGGATTCCAGGTCAGCCTGGTCAAGAGTGAGAACTGAAAAAGAAAAAAAATAAACATAAATAAATGAAAAAAATCTTAATAAAAGAAGAAGAGGTTTAAAGCCTGCAGTAACTGGGGTGCCTGAGTCTATGGAGAAGGGCTCCCGGGGTGTGTTGTCAGGAATAACACAATAAAACTGCTGATGTATGTAAGGCTGAGGGAGGAAGATCACCAGGAGTTCAAAGTCAGCTGAATAGAGTGAGACCCTGCTTCAAAACAAACAAACAAACAAAAAATTGTTAGAGGAGGCCCCATAAGGTGGCACACACCTTGAATCCCAGCACTCAGGAAGCTGAGGTGGAGGATCACTGTGAGTTCAGGGCCAGCCTGAGAAAAGAGTGAATTCCAGGGCAGCCTGGGTAGAGCAAGAACCTTGAACCCCCAAAAAAAAAAAAAGGCTGGAGGGATGGCTTTTTTAATTTTATTTATAAAGGGCCTGGTTTATTCTCCACATAGCCACATGCACAAGGTGGCGAACAGTCTGGAGTTTGTATGCAGAGGGGGTGAGAGGCTCTGGCCCACCCATTCTCACTCCCCCTCTTTCCATCTTTGTCTCTAATGAATAAATAAATAAATAAAATTAAAAATGTTAGAGGAGATTTATGTTCATTTACATTACTGGATCATCACTGTCACTGAAGATGAGAATCAATCAACTTTCCTGAAGCACACAGGGATGTCCAGCAGGGTTCTTGACAGAGAGGCAGGACTCCAACACTGACGTGGAGCAGCAGTGTTTATTTGTCAATGCTGACATGGGATCAGGGATTCTATCCATAGACTGAACCCCAATCACAGTGGAAATTTTATTTACATTTTATTTATTTAATTTAATTTTTAGTTTTTTGAGGTAGTGGCTCACCTGGAATTTACTATGTAGTCTCAGGGTGGCCTCAAACTCATGGCAATCCTCCCACCTCTGCCTCCCGAGTGCTGGGATTCAAGGCGAGCGCCACCACGCCCACCTTATTTAGTATTTCTTTATTGGATTTCAGTAGAAATTTTGTAAAGACACATCCTATGTTGGCACCATCATTTCCCTATGCCTGCCACCATCCCACGGAGGGTCTATCCCTGTGGAACAGTGGGTATTCACCATGGGTTAAGGGGTATGAGTGTGGGAGCTGCAGTCTGTCAGTGGGGGGAGTCAAGGCCTCTGCATATTGCTGCACCCTCTGACTCTTCCCCTTCTCTTCCACACAATTGCCTGGGCATCGGTGGCCGTGTGTTAAGTCTGTTCTAATAGTGAGTTCTTAGCAGCTCTTGAAACCTGCTTCAACACGTTTTGTGTATCTCCCCATCACGCTGGTGCAGGTTTTCAAACGCTCCCTGCAAGCTAGCAGCACTGTGGCTCATCTCATCAATTCCTATGTGCTCCACCTGGGTCCTATGTTGGTTTTTCCAGGTAGGGTCTCGCCTTAGCTCAGGCTGTCCTGGAATTCACTATGTAGCCTCAGGGTGCTCTTAAACTCACAGCGATCCTCCTATATCTAGCTCCTGAGTGCTGGGATGAAAGGTGTGCGCCACCATGCCAGGCTTTTGGCTCATCTTTTGATAGGGTTCAGGTATGTTTTCTGGAATTGTTGATCAATTTTGGTAGTCCTTGATCTCACTGCCTCTGTACAAGACAGACTTTCAACCACAGTCTGCATTGGTGGATCGGTTTTGGATCCCAGAAGGCGGCGGGATATTACGTTTATAGCCACTATCGTGTTTTTTGCACCTTTAATCCACCTTTGGTCTCACTTACGTGGCAGCATACTATTGAGGTACTTCGTGAAATTCCCAAACTAAGCTGGGCATGGTGTTGCACTCCTTTAAATCCCAGCACTCGGGAGGCAGACATAGGAGGATCACTGTGAGTTCAAGGCCACCCTGAGACTACATAGTGACTTCCAGGTCAGCCTGGGATAGAGCAAGACACTACCTCAAAAAAAGAGAGGGAGCTGGTGGGATGGCTAGTGGTTAAGGCGTATGCCTGCAAAGCTAAAGGACCCCGGTTTGATTCCCCAGGACCCACGTAAGCCAGATGCACAAGGGGGCGCATGCATCTGGAGTTTGTTGCAGTGGCTGCAGGCCCTGGGGCACCCATTCTCTTCCTCTCTCACTCTCTGTGTCTCTCTCATAAATAAATAAATAAATAAATAAATAAATAAATAAATAAATAAATAAATAAACAAACAAATAAAATTATTTTTAAATCCAAACTACCAGGCCCATTCCAGGCTGAAGTCACGACATACACAGTTTTCTTCCCTTTATTCTGGGATGGACTTGTTCTCAATGTGTTTTCAGAAAAAGTGGGAACAACTTCTGAGATTACGAATCTCAGAATTAACCCTTTCTAGTGTCTTAGAACAGTAAGTGACAGATACCATCCTTTTTTTGTTTGTTTGTTTTTCGAGGTAGGGTCTCACTGTAGCTCAGGCTGACCTGGAATTCACTCTGTAGTCTCAGGGTGACCTCAAACACATGGTGATCCTCCTACCTGTCTTCCAAGTCCTGGGATTAAAGGCATGCCCCACCAGGCACAACCCTTAAAAAAATTTATTTTACTATCATTTATTTATTTGACAGAGAAAGAGGGAAAGAGAGGGAGAGAGAATGAACACACCAGACCTCCAGCCACTGCAAATGAACACCAGATGCATGCACTCCCTTGTGCAGCTAGCTAACGTGGGTCCTGGGGAATCAAACTTGTTTCCTATGGCTTTGCAGTCCAACGCCTTAACTTCTCTCCTGGCCCGTTGACCCTATTTACACCATAGAGAGTTTCCATGACCATGATCACAGGAACCCATTCTCGCAAATCTCCAGTCAAGTTGTAAGCCCCAAACGTGTGAGAGAGAGAAAATACACAAGGGGGGCATGTGTCTGGAATTCGTCTGCAGCAGCTGGAAACTCTGGTGGCCCCATTTTTCTCTCTCTGACTCCTTCTGTCTCTCCTATAAATAATAAAAATAATAAAATCATCATACTAAAATAAATAAAATGTATTTAGAGTGGTGCTCACGCCTTTCATCCCAGCAGCACTGGGGGGGAGGTAGAGAGGGAGGAGGGTTGTGGCTGTGAGTTTGAGGCCAGCCTGAGATGACAGAGTGAATTCCAGCTCAGCCTGGGCTACAGCCAGACCCTACCTCTAAAAAAAAAAAAAAGAAGGAAAACCAAAGAAATAAATGTAACATCTAATCTACCGTATGGTATTATGTAGCCAACAGCAGGAGGAGGTGTTTAGTGATAATATATATATATATATATATATATATATATATATATATATATATATATTTATTTGATGTATTATTATATATTATGTATTACATATAATATATGTAAGTGTATATTTAAATTCATATATCAACTTATATGTAAAAGTTTAAATGTATATTGAATATACATTTAAATATTTACATATATTATATACATAAGTATATATGATATATATTTACATATATTTTATGTACAGTATATTGTTTTATGTGTTATATATTATTATATATTATATATATATATAATATATACATATACATATATATACTTATATGTGAATATGTAATTTATGTATATGTCATAATAGGATGAGGGTTATGTTATATGTAAATTTATATACATAAATACATATATATATAAATTTTTTTTTTGGTTTTCGGGGTAGGGTCTGGATCTAGCCCAGGCTGACCCAGAAATCACTCTGGCGTCTCAGGATGGCCTTGAACTCATGGCCACGACACATACCTCTGCCTGCCCAGTGTTGCGGGGATGAAATATTTGAGTGCCACCATGCTCAACTGATTATTGCTATTATTATTATTATTTGGTTTTCCTTATTATCCTTATTATTATTATTATTGGGTTTTCATCATTATTGCTATTATTTGGTTTTAATTATTTCTTTTCATTATCATTATAGTATTATTTTTATCATTATTATTACTATTATCATTTGTTTTTCCTAACTACTACTACCACTACTACTATTTTATTTTTCTTCTTATTATTCTGATTATTAGGTTTTCCTTATTATTACTATTGCTATTACTATTATTTGGTTTTCACTGTTATAACTATTATTAATATTGTTATTATTTGGTTTTCCTTATTACTACTACTACTACTATTATCTCATTATTGTTACCAATATTATTACTATTATTAGGTTTTCTTTATTACTATAAATAATAATTTTTTTCCTGAGAGGTGGGGTGTGGCTGTAGCAGCAGCTTGATTTGGAACTGAGGCCGCCATCCTGTCCTCCTCCTGACCTCCACTCTGTTCTGGGTCCAGCGGCATCCAGGTCCAGGTCAGGCACACAGCGGGCATCACCCTCGGTGCTGGTGGCTTTGTGCACATGGGGGTGGGGGGGGCAGTGGGGATTCAAACCCACGATCCTTTGCCTTTGCATGCAGGTGGACAGACAGACAAATGAGCGAGTGAGCGAGCGCCTGAGCTGCTCAGTCATGAGTGCAGCCGCTCCTAACACCCCTTGGAGTAACATAAAAGTGATGTCCAATGGAAGAGGGCCTCGAGTTCAAGACCAGCCTGAAACCACAGACTGGGTTTCTGGGCCAGCCTGGCCTCATAGGAGTGAAGACGGGCTTGAGTGTACCAAGGTATGATGAGTACTTACAACGTTTCCTCTGAAAGAAAAGGCATAAAAGAATCCTAAAAATAAGCCAACCAGTCAGCGAAAATGACAACGTTCTTGGGGTTCACCTTAGGAATGAGGTTCCTACTGGCCTGTGTCAGCACGTAGAAATAGAACACGGAGTCCCGCCTCTCTTGCAGCACTGGATATGAGTTTTGAGCACCCTTTCTGCCTGAGGACCACCCTTCTGGTAATCCAGCAGACATCAGGGAGAGTCCTAAGGCCTCAAAAGCAAAAAAAAAAAATTTATTTATTTATTTATTTATTTATTTATTTATTTATTTATTTATTTATGAGAGAGAGAGAATGGAAACAACTGTGCCTACAGGCCCTGGAAATGCACTCGAGATGCTTGCACTAGTTTGTGCACATGGCTGTATGTGGGTACTGGGCATTCGAAAGTTTGCAAGCAAGCACCTTTGACCACGCAGCCATTATTCCAGCCTTCTTCTCCCCCATTTTTTCTTTTTTATATCACCTGTGCATGTTTGGACACCTTAGTATCTCTGCCCGCCAGACACGTCCACAATTTTTCCTTTAAAATTTTATGTATTTATGTCTGTATGTCTGTATGTATGTATGTGCGTGTGTGTGCATTTGTGTGTGTGTGTGACAGTGTGACAGAGAGGAAGAGAATGGACACTACCATTTGTGCACATGTCTGTATGTGGGTACTGGGGAATAGAACCTAGCTTTGCAGACAAGCACGTATTAAATATGGAGCCTTTTCTCCAGCCTTCCTCCTCTTTATTTTTTTACTTAAACGTACATGAATGTTGGGTTTCCTAGGAGATCTTGCCCCAAGACACATACAGTACTTGTTCGTTAAAATTTTGTTTATTTTTTTATTTAGGTGTGTGTCTGTGTGTGTGTGTGAGACAGAGAGAGAGAGAGAGAGAGAGAGAGAGAGAGAGAGAGAGAAAGTATCAGATAGAATCTATTTTTTTTTTTTTTGGTTTTTCGAGGTAGGGTCTCACTGTATCTGAGGCTGACCTGGAATTCACTCTATAGTCTCAGGGTGGCCTCGAACTCATGGTGATCCTCCTACCTGTCTCCCAAGTGCTGGGATTAAAGGTGTACCCACCAGGCTCGACCCTTTAAACAAATTTATTTTCACTATTATTTATTTATTTGATAGAGAAAGAGGGAAAGAGAGGGAGAGAGAATGTGCAAACCAGGCCTCCCGCCACTGCAAATGAACACCAAATGCATGCACTCCCTTGTGCAGCTGGCTTACGTGGGTCCTTGGGAATCGAACCTGTGTCCTGTGGCTTTGCAGTCCAGTGCCTTAACGGCCAAGCCATCTGTCCAGGCCCAGAAAGCACCCTTTTTTTCCAAGTTGAAGGGAGTCTTCAACATGACTTCCCTCCAACATTTTCCTTTCCAACAACCATCAGGCCATTTGTAGCCCTACAACTCTATCTTTTTTTTGGCTTTTCAAGTTAGGGTCTCGCCCTATGGCCAGGCTTACCTGGAGTTCACTATGTAGTCTCAGGCTGGCATTGAACTCATGCGATTCTCCTACCTCTGCCTCCTGAGTGCTGGGATTAAAGGCGTGTGCCAGTAAAGCCAAAGGATCCCAGTTCGATTCCCCAGGACCCACGTTGGCCAGATGCACAAGGTGGTGCATAAGTCTGGAGTTCATTTGCAGTGGCTGGAGGCCCTGGCGCGCCCGTTCTCTCTTTCCAGCATGTGATGTAAGAAATCCCACAGGACTTCAAAGCATGTCCGTGATTCCACGACACATCTATCAGTGGTTTGCAAGAAGTGAGCAAGGCCTAGGAAACTGGCCTTTTTGGAGGCCCTGAAGCACACATACTCTCTGTCCATCTCTCTTTATGTCAAATAAATAAATCAATAAAAGCTGTTTGCAAGCTGGGCAATGTGCCACACGCCTTAATCCCAGCACTCAGGAGGCTGAGGTAGGAGGATGGCCGTGAGTTCAAGGCCACCATGAGACTACAGAGTGAATTCCAAGTCAGCCTAGGCTAGAGGGAAACCCTATCTTGAAAAATCAAAAATAAATAAAAATAAATATATAAATAAGTAAACAAAGCTGTTGGCAAGAGGGAGGGCATTCCTACAGGATGAGAAGGATAGTCTCCACATGACACACCTCGTGCTGTGGGCATCCCTGAAAACAGACGTCGTCAGACGTCCACTGAGCTCGGGATTCCGAGCCTTCCTTCCCTGCATCTGCTGTGGGAAATACCTCGGCACCTCAAAGCACGTCTGTGATTCCAAGACACTCTATCAGTGCTTTGTAAGAGGCGAGCAAGGCCTAGCAAACCGGCCTTTTCAGAAGAGGACAACCGTGTGCCGTCCGTGGCATGGGGCGGTGGGTTGGGGGTGGTGGGGATTCAAACCCGGGCTCCTTCGGAGTTGCATGCAGGAGGACAGACAGACAGACAAATAAGCGAGTGAGGGAGTGCCTGAGCTGCTCAGCCATGAGTGCAGCCGCTCCTTCCACCCCCTGAGCCCCTCCCTACACCCCCTGGAGTAACATGAAAATGATGTCCAAAGGAAGGCGGCCTGATTTACATACCAGCCTGAAACCACAGAGTGGGTTCCAGGTCAGCCTGGCCTACAGCTACACACGACCTCAAAAACCATATTGATAATAACAATGATTTAAACAATAATAAATAATAAAATGAAATGAAAAATAAAATATAATGATAAGTAATTAAATAGAAAGTTAAATAAATAATAAAATTAAATTAAAAATAAAATAAAGTAATAAAGTAATGAATAATAAAATAAAAATATATACTAAAAATAAAAAGTTAAATAAAATGACAAAGTAATAATAAATAATGAAATAAATTTAAAAAAACAAAAAAGGAAAATTGCAGTCGATTTTTCTTAGAAGGAGGCGTGGCCGTGAGTTTGAGGCCAGCCTGAGATGACAGAGTGGATTCTGGGTGAGACTGGCCTAGAGCCACACCTACATCAATGGTAATCGTAATAATGATAATGATCATCATCATCATCATAAAATAAAATAATAAACAAATAAACTGGGGCTGAGAGAGGATCAGCAGTTAAGGCACATGCCTATGAAGCATAAGGACCCAGGTTCGACTCTCCAGGACCCACGTAACCCAGATGCACAAGGTGGCACATGCGTCTGGAGTTCCTTTGCAGCAGCTGGAGGTCCTGGCATGTCCATTCCCTCCTCTCTCTCTCTGCCCTTCTCTTTCCTTCTACTTCTCTCACTCTCTAATAAATAAATACCTAAAATATTTTAAAATTATTTTCATTTATTTCTTAGCAGACACACACGGAGGTTGTGCACTGGACAGGCCTGTGTGTGTGTGTGTGTGTGTGTGTGTGTGTGTGAGAGAGAGAGAGAGAGAGAGAGAGAGAGAGAGAGAGATAGCATAGCAATGATGATGTGTACTTACAACATTTCCTCTGAAAGAAAACGTTTCGGGAAAGAGAATGCCAGGAGGGCCCAGGGAATCGCTGAGTGATAGAATTGGCGCTCCTGACAAGCATCTGAGTCATCTGCTCACATCTGTCTTGGACCTCAAGAACTGACAGAGGATTTCAGACACTGAATGAGTTTTGAGCACCCTTTCTGCCTGAGGACCACCCTCCTGGTAAACTAGCAGACACTGGAGAGAGTCCTAAGTTCTCAAAGGAAAAATATTTATTTATTTATTTATTTAATTATTTATTTATGAGAGACAGAGAGAATGGAAACAATTGTGCCTACAGGCCCTGCAAATGCACTTGAGATGCTTGCACTAGTTGGTGCACATGGCTGTATGTGGGTACTGGGCAATCGAAAGTTTTCAAGCAAGCACCTTTCACCACTTAGCCATTATTCCAGCCTTCTCCTTTTTCCCCTGTTTTTCTTTTTTCTTTCACCTGTGCATGTTTGGACACCTTAGTATCTCTTTCCGCCAGACACATCCCCAACTTTTCCTTTAAAATTTTATGTATTTATGTCTGTATGTCTGTATGTATGCATGTATGTATGTGTGTGTGTGTGTGTGTGTGAGAGAGAGAGAGAGAGAGACAGAGACAGAGACAGAGAGTAAGAGAATGGACACTACCATTTGTGCACATGTCTGTATGTGGGTACTGTGGAATAGAACCTGGCTTTGCAGACAAGCAGCTATTAAACACGGAGCCTTTTCTCCAGCCTTCCTCCTCTTTTTTTCTTTTTGCTTTTTACTTAAATGTACATGAATGTTGGGTGCCCTAGGAGATCTTGCCCCAAGACACATACACCACTTGTTCTTGAAATTTTGTTGTTTAATTTTTTATTTGTGTGTGTGTGTGAGAGAGAGAGAGAGAGAGAGAGAGAGAAAGAGAGAAGGAGAGAGAGAGTAAGTACCACATAGCATCCTTTTTTCTCATGGTAGGGTCTCACTGTAGCTCAGGGTGACCTGGAATTCACTCTGTAGTCTCAGGGTGGACTTGAACTCATGGTGATCCTCCTACCTGTCTCCCAAGTGCTGGGATTAAGGGCGTGCTCCACCAGGCCCGACCCTTAAAAATTTTTTTTACTATTATTTATTTATTTAACAGAGAAAGAGGGAAAGAGAGGGAGAGAGAATGAGCACACCAGGCTTCCCGCCACTTTAAATGAACACCAGATGCATGCAGTCCCTTGTGCAGCTGCCTAACGTGGGTCCTGGGGAATCGAACCTGTGTCCTTGGGCTTTGCAGTCCAACGCCTCCTCCAACATTTTCGTTTCCAACAACCATCAGGCCATTTGTAGCCCTGCAACTCTACCTTTTTTTTGCTTTGCTTTGCGTTGTGAGGTAAGGTCTCGCCCTAGGCCAGACTGACCTGGAGTTCACTATGTAGTCTCAGGCTGGCATTGAATTCATGGCGATTCTCCTACCTTTGCCTCCTGAGTCCTGGGATTAAAGGCATATGCCAGCAAAGCCAAAGGATCCCACTTCGATTCCCCAGGACGCATGTTAGCCAGATGCCCAAGGTTGCGCATAAGTGTGGAGGAGTTTGCAGCAGCTGGAGGCCCTGGCATGTCCATTCCCTCCTCTCTCTCTCTATTTGCCTCTCTCTCTCTCACTCTCTAATCAATAAATACCTAAAATATTTTAAAATTATTTTCATTTATTTACTTAGCAGACACACAGGGAGGTTGTGACAGGCCTTGAGCCAGGATATCAGCCACATGGCCTTTTAAGATTTCTTTATTTGTATTTCTTTCTTTGATATTTACAGTTATTTATTCATTTATTATTTACATTTATTTATTGTTGTTTAGATTTATTTTTACATTTAGTTATTTTTTGTAGTTATTTCTTTATTATTGATATTTATTTATTATTTATACTTGTTTAATATTTATACTTATTAATTTGTTATATTTATTTACTGTCTATTTTCATTTATGGAATATTATATTTATTAGTTTATTATATGTATTTATCATTTATATTCATTCAAGATTTATACTTGTTAGTTTATTATATTTGTTTAATTTTTTTATTATTTATATTCATTCATTTAGTATTTATCCTTATTTTGTTTATTATATTTATTCATTTATCATAGGTATTCATTGGATTATGTATTTATTATTTATATTCATTTGTTTAATATTTATCCTTATTTTTTCTTTATCATATTTATATATTGATTTATTTATTCATTATTTATACTCGTTTATTTATTATTTACACTGCTTTGTTTATCATACTTATTTATTAATTATATTTTTTGGTTTATTTCTTTATTATTAGTTGTCTTTTTTTCCTTTTTTAAAATTGTATTTTTTTTTTTCTGACAAATTCTTTAATTGTAGACAATATCCCATGTTTTTCCTCGCTCCCTGACTGTCCCCTTTGAAACATCACCCTACATCATATACCCTCCCGTCACTCAGCCTCTCTTTTGTTGTATGTATGTATGTATGTATGTATGTATGTATGTATGTGACACAGAGTGAGAGAGAGAGGAAGAATGGACACTACACGGCTTCCAGGCACTGCAACTGAAGTCCAGATGCATGTGAACTTTTTGCACATGAATGTATGCGGGTACTGGAAAATGGAAGCTAGGGATTGCAGGCAAGCACTTTTAACCATCTTACTGTTTTTCCAGCACATGCTCACCTGGAAATCACAGGGATCCTCCTAAGTCTCTGGGCCCCTCCTGAGTGCTGGGACGACAGGTGTCTCACTCTAATTCAGGCTGACCTGGAAGTCACTATGTAGTCTCAGGTGGCCTAGAACTCATGGCAATACTCCTACCTCTGTCTCCCCAGTTCTGGGATGAAAGGTATATAACTAAAAGACAAACGACAACACAAAATCAAACAGAGCCACCAATGGTCAGGAAATTGTGCAGATGAGAGTGTGCAAAAACGAGAGGGGGTGGGGCAATATGCATAGGCACTGAATCCCTCAATTGAAGGCCTGCTCCTTCTAAAAGTTAGGAACCAAACCACCATGGGGAATGCCCACAATCCCACCAAGACGGGCCCTGCATGGCCTGGCACGAGTGAAGACGGGCATGAGCGTACCAACTTATGATGTGTACTTACAAGGTTTCCTCTGAAAGAAAAGGCATAAAGGAACCCTAAAAATAAGCCAACCAGTCAGCCAAAATGACAAAGTGATTTGGGTTCACCTTATGAATAAGGTTCCTGCTGGCCTGGGTCAGCATGTAGAATTAGAACACTGCTCCTTGTATGTCACGGAGTCCCGCCTCTCTTGCAGCACCCTGCACCAACAACCGAGCGCACTTGAGAAAAGCTGAGTCCCTCTCGTCATTAACAATAATGATAAGCGAGTAAGTAGTCCAAGTAATTGAACTCAAAGCTCCTGTAAGATTTTTCAGTCTCTCTAGCTTAATCTTTGAAGCAGGCTCTCACTCTAACATCTGGCTTCTGCCTCCTACACATCCTCGTCTGTCAGCCATATAAGATCATCTTAGCTGGGCTGGGAGTTCCCTAGGGAAACACACCCCTGGGGTCCTGTTCATTCATTTTTCAGACATCCCCATTACAGTAGGCTTGCAACGTCAGAGTGAAGGGATGAAGTCTAAGATATCGCTCAATTACAAAAAAAGGATTCCGTGCACCTCCTGTCCACTGGCTCAGCTGTCCTTTTTCTGTCGACCAATTTGACGCTTTATTTGGAGACAGCAGATTCTCTAACCCAGGGGTACAGAACTGACCGAGGATTTCAGACACTCGATATGAGTTTGGAGCACGCTCTCTGCCTGAGAACCACCCTTCTGGTAATCCAGCAGACACTGGGGAGAGTCATAAGTTCACAAAGGAAAAATATTTATTTATTTATTTATTTATTCATTTATTTATGAGAGAGAGAGAGAGAATGGAAACAATTGTGCCTACAGGCCCTGCAAATGCACTCAAGATGCTTGCACTAGTTTGTACACATTGCTGTATGTGGGTACAGTGCAATCGAATCTTTGCATGCAAGCACCTTTGTCCATTATTCCAGTCTTCTCCTTTCCCCTGTTTTTCTTTTTATTTCCCCTGTACATGTTGGACACCTTAGTATCTCTTTCTGGCAGACATGTCCACTACTTTTCCTTTAACATTTTACGTATTTATGTCTGTATGTCTGTATGCATGCCTGTATGTATGTATGTGCATGTGTGCGTGTGTGTGTGTGTGTGTGAGACAGAGAGGAAGAGAATGGACAGTACCGTTTGTGCACATGTCTGTATGTGGTTACTGGGAATAGAACCTGTCTTTGCAGGCAAGCACCTATTAAACACGTAGCCTTTTCTCCAGCCTTCCTCCTTTTTTTTTTTTCTTTTTTTACTTAAACTTACATGAATGTTGGGTGCCCTAGAGATCTTGCCCTAAGACACATACACTACTTGTTCTTTGAAATTTTGTTGTTTATTGTTTTATTTATGCGTGTGTGTGTGAGAGAGACAGAGAGAGAGAGACAGAGAGAGAAAGAGAGAGTAAGTACCAGATAGCATCCTTTTTTTTTTTTTTTTTTTTGATTTTCGAGATAGGGTCTCAGTGTAGCTCAGGCTGACCTGGAATTCACTCTGTAGTCTCAGGGTGGCCTCTGAACTCATGGTGATCCTCCTACCTGTCTCCCAAGTTCTGGGATTAAAGGCGTGCTCCACCAGGCCCAATTTAAACAATTTTTTTACTATTATTTATTTATTTGACAGAGAAAGAAGGAAAGAGAGGGAGAGAGAACGAGCACACCGGTCCTCCAGCCACTGCAAATGAACATCAGATGCATGCACTCCCTTGTGCATCTGGCTAACGTGGGTCCTGGGGAATCGAACCTGTGTCCTTGGGTTTTGCAGTCCAATGCCTTAACAGCTCAGCCATCTGTCCAGGCCCACAAAGCACCCTTTTATCCAAGTTGAAGGGAGTCCTCAACATGACTTCCTCCAACATTTTCTTTTCCAATAACCATCAGGCCATTTGTAGCCCTACAACTCTATCTTTTTTGGCTTTTGGAGGTAGGGTCTCTCCCTAGGCCAGGCTGACCTGGAGTTCACTATGTAGTCTCAGGCTGGCATTGAACTCATGGCAATTCTCCTACCTCTGCCTCCGGAGTGCTGGGATTAAGGGGTGTGCCAGCAAAGCCAAAGGATCCCACTTGATTCCCCAGGACCCCATTAGCCAGATGCACAAGGTGGCACATAAGTGTGGAGTTCGTTTGCAGTGGCTGGAGGCCCTGGCATGTCCATTCCCTCCTCTCTCTCCCCTCTCTGTCCTCTCTCTTTTTCTCTCTCTCTCTAATCAATAAATACATAAATTTTTTGAAATTATTTTCTTTTATTTACTTACCGGACACACAGTGAGGTTGTGCACTGGACAGGCCTTGAGCCAGGATGTCAGCCACATGGCCTTTTAAGATTTCTTTATTTTTATTTATTTCTTTAATATTTACAATTCTGTATTCATTTATTATTTACATTTATTTATTATTAGTTAGATTTATTTATTATTTACATTTATTTATTATTATTGTAGTTATTTCTATTTATTGATATTTATTATTTATACTTGTTTAATATTTATACTTATTAATTTGTTATATTTATTTACTGTGTATTTTCACTTATGCAATATTTATCCTTATTAGTTTATTATATTTATTTATCATTTATATTCATTCATTTAAGATTTATACTTGTTAGTTTGTTTGTTTTATTTATTTATTATTTACATTCATTCATTTAGTATTTATCCTTATTTGTTTATTATAGGTATTCATTTATCATATGTATTTATTGTATTATTTATTCATTATTTATATTCATTTGTTTCATATTTATCCTTATTTGATTCTTAACCATATTTATATACTGTTTCATATATTCATTATTTATATTCGTTTATTTAATATGTATGCTGCTTTGTTTATTATACATATACGTATTTAGTTACTATATTTTTGGTGTATTTCTTTATTATTCGTTTTCTTTTTTCCTTTTATATATATATATAACAATAATTTAAAAAGTAATAAATAATAAAATAAAATTTAAAAGTAATATAAAATGATAAGTAATAAAATAGAAAGTTAAATAA
>JAEOAD010000993.1:0-73735 GCA_036365145.1 Orientallactaga sibirica
TTATGCATCTTTTCAGATTACATTAACAAGGAAAGTTTGAACTTGCTGCAGTCAACCTTCTTTGTAGGAAAGCAAATGATTCATAGAACCGAATGAGCTTATTTCACACACTACAATGTTCGGCAATGAAGATGTTTGTTTTCTCAACAAAGTACTTTACAAATGAGTCGAATCTACTAACTTGGCAATCTTTTTAGATTACATTAACAAGGAACGTTTGAACTTGCTGCACTCAACCTTCTTTGTAGGAAAGCAACTGATTCCTAGAACCGAATGAGCTTATTTCACTCAGTACAAGGTTCGGCAATGAAGATGTTTGTTTTCTCAACAAAGTACTTTACAAATGAGGCGAATCTTCTAACTTGGCCATCTTTTTAGATTACATTAACAAGGAATGTTTGAACTTGCTGCACTCAACCTTCTTCGTAGAAATTAAACTGATTCCTTGAAGCGAATTAACTTATTTCACACAATACAGTGTTCGGTACTGAAGAGGTTTTTTTCTAAAGAAACTACTTTAGAAATGAGGCCAATCTACTACGTTGTGCATCTTTTCAGATTACATTAACAAGGAAAGTTTGAACTTGCTTCACTCAACCTTCTTTGTAGGAAAGCAACTGATTCCTAGAACCGAATGAGCTTATTTCACACAGTACAAGGTTTGGCAATGAAGATGTTTGTTTTCTCAACAAAGTACTTTACAAATGAGGCGAATCAGCTAACTTGGCCATCTTTTTAGATTACATTAACAAGGAAAGTTTGAACTTGCTGCACTCAACCTTCTCTGTAGGAAGGCAACTGATTACTAGAACCGGATGAGCTTATTTCACACATTACAATGTTCGGCAATGAAGATGTTTGTTTTCTCAACAAAGTACTTTACAAATGGGGCGAATCTTCTGACTTGGCCATCTTTTTAGATTACACATTAACAAGGAAAGTTTGAACTTGCTGCACTCAATCTTCTTCGTAGAAATAAAACTGATTCCTAGAAGCGAATTAACTTATTTCACACTGTACGGTGTTCGGTACTGAAGATGATTCTTTTCTAAAGAAACTACTTTAGAAATGAGGCCAATCTGCGACCTTGTGCATCTTTTCAGATTACATTAACAAGGAAAGTTAGAACTTGCTGCACTCAACCTTCTTTGTAGGAAAGCAACTGATTCCTAGAACCGAATGAGCTTATTTCACACAGTACAATGTTCGGCAATAAAGATGTTTGTTTTCTCAACAAACTGCTTTACAAATGAGGCGAATCTACTAACTTGGCCATCTTTTTAGATTACATTAACAAGGAAAGTTTGAACTTGCTGCACTCAACCTTCTGTGTAGGAAAGCAACTGATTCCTAGAACCGAATGAGCTTATTTCACACAGTACAATGTTCGGCAATGAAGATGTTTGTTTTCTCAACAAACTACTTTACAAATGAGTAGAATCTACTAACTTGGCAATCTTTTTAGATTACATTAACAAGGAATGTTTGAACTTGCTGCACTCAACCTTCTTTTGATTACATTAACAAGGAATTAAACTGATTCCTAGAAGCGAATTAACTTATTTCACACTGTACGATGTTCGGTACTGAAGATGATTCTTTTCTAAAGAAACTACTTTAGAAATGAGGCCAATCTACGACCTTGTGCATCTTTTCAGATTACATTAACAAGGAAAGTTTGAACTTGCTGCAGTCAACCGTCTTTGTAGGAAAGCAACTGATTCCTAGAACCGAAAGAGCTTATTTCACACAGTACAATGTTCGGCAATAAAGATGTTTGTTTTCTCAACAAACTACTTTACAAATGAGGCGAATCTACTAACTTGGCCATCTTTTTAGATTACATTAACAAGGAAAGTTTGAACTTGCTGCACTCAACCTTCTGTGTAGGAAAGCAACTGATTCCTAGAATCGAATAAGCTTATTTCACACAGTACAATGTTCGGCAATGAAGATGTTTGTTTTCTCAACAAAGTACTTTAGAAATGGGGCGAATCTTCTAACTTGGCCATCTTTTTAGATTACACATTAACAAGGTAAGTTTGAACTTGCTGCACTCAACCTTCTTCGTAGAAATTAAACTGATTCCTAGAAGCGAATTAACTTATTTCACACAGTACAGTGTTCGGTACAGAAGATGATTCTTTTCTAAAGAAACTACTTTAGAAATGAGGCCAATCAACGACCTTGTGCATCTTTTCAGATTACATTAACAAGGAAAGTTTGAACTTGCTGCACTCAACCTTCTTTGTAGGAAAGCATCTGATTCCTAGAACCGAATGAGCTTATTTCACACAGTAAAATGTTCGGCAATAAAGATGTTTGTTTTCTCAACAAACTGCTTTACAAATGAGGCAAATCTACTAACTTGGCCATCTTTTTAGATTACATTAACAAGGAAAGTTTGAACTTGCTGCACACAACCTTCTTTGTAGGAAAGCAACTGATTCGTAGAACCGAATGAGCTTATTTCACACAGTACAATGTTCGGCAATGAAGATGTTTGTTTTCTCAACAAAGTACTTTACAAATGAGGCGAATCTTCTGACTTGGCCATCTTTTTAGATGCCACATTAACAAGGAAAGTTTGAACTTGCTGCACTCAACCTTCTTTGTAGGAAAGCAACTGATTCCTAGAACCGAATGAGCTTATTTCACACAATACAATGTTCGTCAATGAAGATGTTTGTTTTCTCAACAAAGTACTTTACAAATGGGGCGAATCTTCTATCTTGGCCATCTTTTTAGATTTCACATTAACAAGGAAAGTTTGAACTTGCTGCACTCAACCTTCTTTGTAGAAATTAAACTGATTCCCAGAAGCGAATTGACTTATTTCACACAGTACCGTGTTCGGTACTGAAGATGTTTCTTTTCTAAAGAAACTACTTTAGAAATGAAGCCAATCTACGACCTTGTGCATCTTTTCATATTACATTAACAAGGAAAGTTTGAACTTGCTGCACTCAACCTTCCTTGTAGGAAAGCAACTGATTCCTATAACCGAATGCGCTTATTTCACACAGTACAATGTTTGGCAATGAAGATATTTGTTTTCTCAACAAACTACTTTAAAAATGAGTGGAATCTACTAACTTGGCCATCTTTTTAGATTACATTAACAAGGAAAGTTTGAACTTGCTGCAGTCAACCTTCTGTGTAGGAAAGCAACTAATTCCTAGAACCGAATGAGCTTATTTCACAGAGTACAATGTTCGGCAATGAAGATGATTGTTTTTCTCAACAAAAAACTACTTTACAAATGAGGCGAATCTTCTAACTTTGCCATCTTTTGAGATTACATTAACAAGGAAAGTTTGAACTTGCTGCACTCAACCTTCTTTGTAGAATTTAAACTGATTCCTAAAAGCGAATTAACTTATTTCACACAGTACAGTGTTTGGTACTGAAGATGTTTCTTTTCTAAAGAAACTACTTTAGAAATGAGGCGAATCCACTAACTTGAACATCTTGTTAGATTACACAATGTAGGAAAGTTTGAACTTGCTTCACTCAACCTTCTTCGTAGGAAAGCAAGTGATTCCTATAATCGAACGAGCTCATTTCACATAGTACAGTGTTCGGTAATGAAGATGTTTGTTTTCTAAACAAACTACTTTAGAAATGAGGCCAATCTACTAAGTTGTGCATCTTTTCAGATTACATTAACAAGGAAAGTTTGAACTTGCTGCACTCAACCTTCTTTGTAGGAAAGCAACTGATTCCTAGAACCGAATGAGCTTATTTCACACAGTACAATGTTCGGCAATGAAGATGTTTGTTTTCTCAAGAAACTACTTTACAAATGAGGTGAATCTACTAACTTGTACATCTTTTTAGATTACATTAACTAGGAAAGTTTGAACTTGCTGCACTCAACCTTCTCTGTAGGAAAGCAAGTGATTCCTAGAACCGAATGAGCTTATTTCACACAGTACAATGTTCGGCATTGAAGATGTTTGTTTTCTCAACAAACTACTTTACAAATGAGGCGAATCTACTAACTTGGCCATCTTTTTAGATTACACATTAAGAAGGAAAGTTTGAACTTGCTGCACTCAACCTTCTTTGTAGGAAATTAAACTGATTCCTAGAACCGAATTAACTTATTTCACACAGTACAGTGTTCGGCAATGAAGATGTTTGTTTTCTAAAGAAACTCCTTTAGAAATGAGGCCAATCTACTAACCTTGTGCATCTTTTTAGATTACATTAACAAGGAAAGTTTGAACTTGCTGCACTCAACCTTCTTTGTAGGAAAGCAACTGATTCCTAGAAACGAATGAGCTTATTTCACACAGTACAATGTTCGGCAATGAAGATGTTTGTTTTCTCAACAAAGTACTTTACAAATGAGGCGAATCTTCTAACTTGGCCATCTTTTTAGATTACAAACAAGGAATGTTTGAACTTGCTGCACTCAACCTTCTTTGTAGAAATTAAACTGATTCCTAGAAGCGAATTGACTTATTTCACAAAGTACAGTGTTCGGTACTGAAGATGTTTCTTTTCTAAAGAAACTACTTTAGAAATGAGGCCAATCTACGACCTTGTGCATCTTTTCAGATTACATTAACAAGGAAAGTTTGAACTTGCTGCACTCAACCTTCTTTGTAGGAAAGCAACTGATTCCTAGAACCGAATGAGCTTATTTCACACAGTACAATATTTGGCAATGAAGATGTTTGTTTTCTCAACAAAGTACTTTACAAATTAGTGGAAACTACTAACTTGGCCATCTTTTTAGATTACATTAACAAGGAAAGTTTGAACTTGCTGCACTCAACCTTCTTTGTAGGAAAGCAACTGATTCCTAGAACCGAATGAGCTTATTTCACACAGTACAATGTTCGGCAATGAAGATGTTTGTTTTCTCAAGAAACTACTTTACAAATGAGGCGAATCTACTAACTTGGCCATCTTTGAGATTACATTAACAAGGAATGTTTGAACTTGCTGCACTCAACCTTCTTTGTAGGAAAGCAACTGATTCCTAGAACCGAATGAGCTTATTTCACACAGTACAATGTTTGGCAATGAAGATGTTTGTTTTCTCAACAAACTATTTACAAATGAGTCAAATCTACTTACTTGGCCATCTTTTTAGATTACATTAACAAGGAAAGTTTGAACTTGCTGTACTCAACCTTCTTTGTAGGAAAGCAACTGATTCCTACTGAATGAGCTTATTTCACACAGTACAATGTTCGGCAATGAAGATGTTTATTTTCTCAACAAACAACTTTACAAATGAGTACAATCTACTAACTTGGCCATCTTTTTAGATTACATTAACAAGGAAAGTTTGAACTTGCTGCACTCAACCTTCTTTGTAGGAAAGCACCTGATTCCTAGAACCGAATTAGCTTATTTCACACAGTACAATGTTTGGCAATGAAGATGTTTGTTTTAAAGAAACTAATTTAGAAATGATGTGAATCCACTAACTTGTACATCTTGTTAGATTACACAAACTAGGAAAGTTTGAACTTGCTGCACTCAACCTTCTTTGTAGAAATTAAACTGATTCCTAGAACTGAATTAACTCATTTCACACAGTACAATGTTAGATATTGAAGATGTTTGTTTTCTAAAGAAACTACTTTAGAAATGAGGCCAATCTACTAAGTCGTGCATCTTTTTAGATTACATTAACAAGGAAAGTTTGAACTTGCTGCACTCAACCTTCTTTGTAGGAAAGCAACTGATTCTAGAACTAAATTAGCTTATTTCACACAGTACAATGTTGGGCAATGAAGATGTTTGTTTTCTCAACAAACTACTTTAGAAATGAGGCAAATCTACTAACTTGGACATCTTGTCAGATTACATTAACTAGGAAAGTTTGAACTTGCTAAACTCAACCATCTTTGTAGAAAGTAAACTGATTCCTAGAACTGAATTAGCTCATTTCACAAAGTACAATGTTTTGGCAATTTAGATGTTTGTTTTCTAAAGAAACTACTTTAGAAATGAGGCGAATCTACTAACTTGTACATCTTGTTAGATTAAACAAACTAGGAAAGTTTGAACTTGCTGCACTCAACCTTCTTTGTAGAAATTAAACTGATTCCTAGAAGCAAATTAGCTTATTTCACACAGTACAGTGTTGGGCAATGAAGATTTTGTTTTCTAAAGAAACTACTTTAGAAATGAGGCCAATCTACTACCTTGTACATCTTTTCAGATTACATTAACAGGAAAGTTTGAACTTGCTGCACTCAACCTTCTTTGTAGGAAAGCAACTGATTCCTAGAACCGAATTAGCTTATTTCACACAGTACAATGTTTGGCAATAAAGATGTTTGTTTTCTCAACAAACTACTTTAGAAATGAGGCGAATCTACTAACTTGTACATCTTTTTAGATTACACAAACTAGGAAAGTTTGAACTTGCTGCACTCAACCTTCTTTGTAGGAAAGCAACTGATTCCTAGAACCGAATTAGCTTATTTCACACAGTACAATGTTCGCAATGAAGATGTTTGTTTTCTCAACAAACTACTTTAGAAATGAGGCGAATCTTCTGACTTGGCCATCTTTTTAGATTACACATTAACAAGGAAAGTTTGAACTTGCTGCACTCAACCTTCTTTTGTAGGAAAGCAACTGATTCCTAGAACCGAATGAGCTTATTTCACACAGTACAATGTTGGCAATGAAGATGTTTGTTTTCTCAACAAACTACTTTACAAATGAGGCGAATCTTCTAACTTGGCCATCTTTTTAGATTACACATTAACAAGGAAAGTTTGAACTTGCTGCACTCAACCTTCTTTGTAGGAAATTAAACTGATTCCTAGAACCGAATTAGCTTATTTCACACAGTACAATGTTGGGCAATGAAGATGTTTGTTTTCTAAACAAACTACTTTAGAAATGAGGCCAATCTACTAAGTTGTACATCTTTTAGATTACATTAACAAGGAAAGTTTGAACTTGCTGCACTCAACCTTCTTTGTAGGAAAGCAACTGATTCCTAGAACCGAATGAGCTTATTTCACACAGTACAATGTTCGGCAATGAAGATGTTTGTTTTCTCAACAAACTACTTTACAAATGAGGTGAATCTACTAACTTGGCCATCTTTTTAGATTACATTAACAAGGAAAGTTTGAACTTGCTGCACTCAACCTTCTTTGTAGGAAAGCAACTGATTCCTAGAACCGAATTAGCTTATTTCACACAGTACAATGTTCGGCATTGAAGATGTTTGTTTTCTCAACAAACTACTTTACAAATGAGGCGAATCTTCTAACTTGGCCATCTTTTAGATTACATTAAGAAGGAAAGTTTGAACTTGCTGCACTCAACCTTCTTTGTAGGAAAGCAAGTGATTCCTAGAACCGAATTAACTTATTTCACACAGTACAGTGTTTGGTAATGAAGATGTTTGTTTTCTAAAGAAACTACTTTAGAAATGAGGCCAATCTACGACCTTGTGCATCTTTTTCAGATTACATTAACAAGGAAAGTTTGAACTTGCTGCACTCAACCTTCTTTGTAGGAAAGCAAGTGATTCCTAGAAACGAATGAGCTTATTTCACACAGTACAATGTTCGGCAATGAAGATGTTTGTTTTCTCAACAAACTACTTTACAAATGAGGCGAATCTTCTAACTTGGCCATCTTTTAGATTACACAAACAAGGAAAGTTTGAACTTGCTGCACTCAACCTTCTTCTTTGTAGGAAATTAAACTGATTCCTAGAAGCGAATTAGCTTATTTCACACAGTACAATGTTCGGTGCAATGAAGATGTTTGTTTTCTAAAGAAACTACTTTAGAAATGAGGCCAATCTACGACCTTGTACATCTTTTTAGATTACATTAACAAGGAAAGTTTGAACTTGCTGCACTCAACCTTCTTTGTAGGAAAGCAACTGATTCCTAGAACCGAATTAGCTTATTTCACACAGTACAATGTTGGCAATGAAGATGTTTGTTTTCTCAAGAAACTACTTTAGAAATTAGTGGAAACTACTAACTTGTACATCTTTTTAGATTACATTAACTAGGAAAGTTTGAACTTGCTGCACTCAACCTTCTTTGTAGGAAAGCAAGTGATTCCTAGAACCGAATTAGCTTATTTCACACAGTACAATGTTCGGCAATGAAGATGTTTGTTTTCTCAACAAACTACTTTACAAATGAGGCGAATCTACTAACTTGGCCATCTTTTTAGATTACATTAACAAGGAAAGTTTGAACTTGCTGCACTCAACCTTCTTTGTAGGAAAGCAAGTGATTCCTAGAACCGAATGAGCTTATTTCACACAGTACAATGTTTGGCAATGAAGATGTTTGTTTTCTCAACAAACTACTTTACAAATGAGTCAAATCTACTAACTTGGCCATCTTGTTAGATTACATTAACAAGGAAAGTTTGAACTTGCTGCACTCAACCTTCTTTGTAGGAAAGCAACTGATTCCTAGAACTGAATGAGCTTATTTCACACAGTACAATGTTCGGCAATGAAGATGTTTATTTTCTCAACAAACTACTTTAGAAATGAGTACAATCTACTAACTTGTACATCTTTTTAGATTACATTAACAAGGAAAGTTTGAACTTGCTGCACTCAACCTTCTTTGTAGGAAAGCAAGTGATTCCTAGAACCGAATTAGCTTATTTCACACAGTACAGTGTTCGGTACTGAAGATGTTTGTTTTCTAAAGAAACTAATTTAGAAATGATGTGAATCCACTAACTTGTACATCTTGTTAGATTACACAAACTAGGAAAGTTTGAACTTGCTGCACTCAACCTTCTTTGTAGAAATTAAAGTGATTCCTAGAAGCGAATTAACTTATTTCACACAGTACAAGTGTTAGATATTGAAGATGTTTGTTTTTAAAGAAACTACTTTAGAAATGAGGCCAATCTACTAAGTTGTACATCTTGTTAGGTTACACAAACTAGGAAAGTTTGAACTTGCTGCACTCAACCTTCTTTGTAGGAAAGCAAGTGATTCCTAGAACTAAATTAGCTTATTTCACACAGTACAATGTTGGGCAATGAAGATGTTTTGTTTTCTCAACAAACTACTTTAGAAATGAGGCAAATCTACTAACTTGGACATCTTTTCAGATTACATTAACAAGGAAAGTTTGAACTTGCTAAACTCAACCTTCTTTGTAGAAAGCAAGTGATTCCTAGAACTGAATTAGCTTATTTCACACAGTATACAATGTTTGGCAATGAAGATTTGTTTTCTCAAGAAACTACTTTAGAAATGAGGCGAATCCACTAACTTGTACATCTTGTTAGATTAAACAAACTAGGAAAGTTTGAACTTGCTGCACTCAACCTTCTTTGTAGAAAAGCAACTGATTCCTAGAACAAATTAGCTTATTTCACACAGTACAGTGTTCGGCAATGAAGATTTTTGTTTTCTAAAGAAACTACTTTAGAAATGAGGCCAATCTACTACCTTGTTCATCTTTTAGATTACATTAACAAGGAAAGTTTGAACTTGCTGCACTCAACCTTCTTTGTAGGAAAGCAAGTGATTCCTAGAACCGAATTAGCTTATTTCACACAGTACAATGTTCGGCAATAAAGATGTTTGTTTTCTCAACAAACTACTTTACAAATGAGGCGAATCTACTAACTTGTACATCTTTTTAGATTACATTAACAAGGAAAGTTTGAACTTGCTGCACTCAACCTTCTTTGTAGGAAAGCAAGTGATTCCTAGAACCGAATGAGCTTATTTCACACAGTACAATGTTTGGCAATGAAGATGTTTGTTTTCTCAACAAACTACTTTACAAATGAGGCGAATCTACTAACTTGGCCATCTTTTTAGATTACATTAACAAGGAAAGTTTGAACTTGCTGCCCTCAACCTTCTTTGTAGGAAAGCAAGTGATTCCTAGAACCGAATGAGCTTATTTCACACAGTACAATGTTCGGCAATGAAGATGTTTGTTTTCTCAACAAAACTACTTTACAAAATGGGCGAATCTTACTAACTTGGCCATCTTTTTAGATTACACAAACAAGGAAAGTTTGAACTTGCTGCACTCAACCTTCTTTGTAGGAAATTAAACTGATTCCTAGAACGAATTAACTTATTTCACACAGTACAGTGTTCGGTAATGAAGATGTTTGTTTTTTAAAGAAACTACTTTAGAAATGAGGCGAATCTACAGCAACTTGTACATCTTGTTAGATTACACAAACTAGGAAAGTTTGAACTTGCTGCACTCAACCTTCTTTGTAGGAAAGCAAGTGATTCCTAGGATCGAACTAACTCATTTCACACAGTACAGTGTTTCGGTAATGAAGATGTTTGTTTTCTAAACAAACTACTTTAGAAATAAGGCCAATCTACTAGGTTGTGCATCTTTTTAGATTACACAAACTAGGAAAGTTTGAACTTGCTGCACTCAACCTTCTTTGTAGGAAAGCAACTGATTCCTAGAACCGAATGAGCTTATTTCACACAGTACAATGTTCGGCAATGAAGATGTTTGTTTTCTCAACAAACTACTTTACAAATGAGTCGAATCTACTAACTTGGCCATCTTTTTAGATTACATTAACAAGGAAAGTTTGAACTTGCTGCACTCAACCTTCTTTTAGGAAAGCAACTGATTCCTAGAACCGAATGAGCTTATTTCACACAGTACAATGTTAGGCAATGAAGATGTTTGTTTTTTCTCAACAAACTACTTTACAAATGAGGCGAATCTACTAACTTGGCCATCTTTTTAGATTACATTAACAAGGAATGTTTGAACTTGCTGCACTCAACCTTCTTTGTAGAAATTAAACTGATTCCTAGAGCGAATTAACTTATTTCACACAGTACAGTGTTCGGTACTGAAGATGTTTCTTTTCTAAAGAAACTACTTTAGAAATGATGCGAATCTACTAACTTGTACATCTTGTTAGATTACACAAACTAGGAAAGTTTGAACTTGCTGCACTCAACCTTCTTTGTAGAAAAGCAACTGATTCCTAGAACGAATTAGCTTATTTCACACAGTACAATGTTCGGCAATGAAGATGTTTGTTTTCTAAAGAAACTACTTTAGAAATGAGGCCAATCTACTAAGTCGTGCATCTTTTAGATTACATTAACAAGGAAAGTTTTAACTTGCTACATCAACCTTCTTTGTAGGAAAGCAACTGATTCCTAGAACTAAATTCACTTATTTCACACAGTACAATGTTCGGCAATGAAGATGTTTGTTTTCTCAACAAACTACTTTACAAATGAGGTGAATCTACTAACTTGGCCATCTTTTTAGATTACATTAAAAGGGAAAGTTTGAACTTGCTGCACTCAACCTTCTTTGTAGGAAAGCAACTGATTCCTAGAGCGAATTAAATTATTTCACACAGTACAGTGTTCGGCAATGAAGATGTTGTTTTTCTAAAGAAAATACTTTAGAAATGAGGTGAATCTACTAACTTGTACATCTTGTTAGATTAAACAAACTAGGAAAGTTTGAACTTGCTGCACTCAACCTTCTTTGTAGGAAAGCAACTGATTCCTAGAACCGAATAGCTTATTTCACACAGTACAATGTTCGGCAATGAAGATGTTTGTTTTCTCAACAAACTACTTTACAAATGAGGCGAATCTTCTAACTTGGCCATCTTTTAGATTACATTAACAAGGAAAGTTTGAACTTGCTGAACTCAACCTTCTTTGTAGGAAATTAAACTGATTCCTAAAAGCGAATTAACTTATTTCACACAGTACAGTGTTGGCACTGAAGATGTTTGTTTTCTAAATAAACTACTTTAGAAATGAGGCCAATCTTCTAAGTTGTGCATCTATTCAGATTACATTAACAAGGAAAGTTTGAACTTGCTGCACTCCACCTTCTTTGTAGGAAAGCAACTGATTCCTAGAACCGAATGAGCTTATTTCACTCAGTACAATGTTCGGCAATGAAGATGTTTGTTTTCTCAACAAACTACTTTACAAATGAGGCGAATCTTCTACCTTGGCCATCTTTTGAGATTACATTAACAAGGAAAGTTTGAACTTGCTGCACTCAACCTTCTTTGTAGGAAAGCAAGTGATTCCTAGAAGCAAATTAACTTATTTCACACAGTACAGTGTTCGGCACTGATGATGTTTGTTTTCTAAAGAAACTACTTTAGAAAATGAGGCGAATCCACTAACTTGTACATCTTGTTAGATTACACAAACTAGGAAAGTTTGAACTTGCTGCACTCAACCTTCTTTGTAGGAAAGCAAGTGATTCCTAGAATCGAATTAGCTCATTTCACAGTACAGTGTTCGGTAATGAAGATGTTTGTTTTCTAAACAAACTACTTTAGAAATGAGGCCACTCTACTACTAAGTTGTGCATCTTTTCAGATTACATTAACAAGGAAAGTTTGAACTTGCTGCACTCAACCTTCTTTGTAGGAAAGCAACTGATTCCTGGAACCGAATGAGCTTATTTCACACAGTACAATGTTCGGCAATGAAGATGTTTGTTTTCTCAACAAACTACTTTACAAATGAGTCGAATCTACTAACTTGGCCATCTTTTAGATTACATTAACAAGGAAAGTTTGAACTTGCTGCACTCAACCTTCTTTGTAGGAAAGCAACTGATTCCTAGAACCGAATAAGCTTATTTCACACAGTACAATGTTGGCAATGAAGATGTTTGTTTTCTCAACAAAGTACTTTACAAATGAGGCGAATCTTCTAACTTGGCCATCTTTTTAGATTACATTAACAAGGAAAGTTTTAATTTGCTGCACTCAACCTTCTTTGTAGGAAATTAAACTGATTCCTAGAACGAATTAACTTATTTCACACAGTACAGTGTTCGGTAATGAAGATGTTTGTTTTCTAAAGAAACTACTTTAGAAATGAGGCCAATCTACTACGTTGTGCATCTTTTCAGATTACACAAACAAGGAAAGTTTGAACTTGCTGCACTCAACCTTCTTTGTAGGAAAGCAACTGATTCCTAGAACCGAATGAGCTTATTTCACACAGTACAATGTTCGCCAATGAAGATGTTTGTTTTCTCAACAAACTACTTTACAAATGAGTCGAATCTACTAATTTGGCCATCTTTTAAGATTACATTAACAAGGAAAGTTTGAACTTGCTGCACTCAACGTTCTTTGTAGGAAAGCAACTGATTCCTAGAACCGAATGAGCTTATTTCACACATTACAATGTTCGGCAATGAAGATGTTTGTTTTCTCAACAAAGTTCTTTACAAATGAGGTGAATGTTCTAACGTGGCCATCTTTTGAGATTGCATTAACAAGGAAAGTTTGAACTTGCTGTACTCAACCTTCTTCGTAGAAATTAAACTGATTCCTAGAAGCGAATTAACTTATTTCACACAGTACCGTGTTCGGTACTGAAGATGTTTCTTTTCTAAAGAAACTACTTTAGAAATGAGGCGAATCCACTCACTTGTACAACTTGTTCGATTACACAAAGTAGGAAAGTTTGAACTTCCTGCTCTCAACCTTCTTCGTAGGAAAGCAAGTGATTCCTAGAATCGAACTAGCTCATTTCACATAGTACAGTGTTCGGTAATGAAGATGTTTGTTTTCTAAAGAAACTACTTTAGAAATGAGGCCACTCTACTAAGTTGTGCATCTTTTCAGATTACATTAACAAGGAAAGTTTGAACTTGCTGCACTCAACCTTCTTTGTAGGAAAGCAACTGATTCCTAGAACCGAATGAGCTTATTTCACACAGTACAATGTTCGGCAATGAAGATGTTTCTTTTCTCAACACACTACTTTACAAATGACTCGAATCTACTAACTTGGCCATCTTTTTAGATTACATTAACAAGGAAAGTTTCAGCTTGCTGCACTCAACCTTCTTTGTAGGAAAGCAACTGATTCCTAGAACCGAATGAGCTTATTTCACACAGTACAATGTTCGGCAATGAAGATGTTTGTTTTCTCAACAAACTTCTTTACAAATGAGGCGAATCGTCTAACTTGGCCATCTTTTTAGATTACATTAACAAGGAAAGTTTGAACTTGCTGCACTCAACCTTCTTTGTAGGAAAGCACCTGATTCCTAGAACCGAATGATCTTGTTTCACACAGTACAATGTTCGGCAATGAAGATGTTTGTTTTCTCAACAAAGTACTTTACAATTGAGGCTAATGTTCTAACTTGGCCATCTTTTTGAGATTACATTAACAAGGAAAGTTTGAACTTGCTCCACTCAACCTTCTTTTGTAGAAATTAAACTGATTCCTAGAAGCGAATTAACTTATTTCACACAGTACAGTGTTCGGTACTGAAGATGTTTCTTTTCTAAAGAAACTAGTTTAGAAATGAGGCGAATCCACTAACTTGTACATCTTCTTAGACTACACAAACTAGGAAAGTTTGAACTTGCTGCACTCAACCATCTTCGTAGAAATTAAACTGACTCCTAGAAGTGAATTAACTCATTTCACACAGTACAGTGTTCGGTACTGAAGATGTTTCTTTTCCAAAGAAACTACTTTAGAAATGAGGCCAATCTACTAAGTCGTGCATCTTTTTAGGTTACATTAACAAGGAAAGTTTTAACTGGCTACATTAGACCTTCTTTGTAGGAAAGCAACTGAATTCTAGAACTAAATTAACTTTGTTCACACTGTACAATGTTCGGCAATGAAGATGTTTGTTTTCTCAACAAACTATTTTACAAATGAGGCGAATTTACTACCTTGGCCACCTTTTTAGATTACATTAAAAAGGAAAGTTTGAACTTGCTGCACTCAACCTTCTTTGTAGGAAAGCAACTGATTCCTAGAAGCGAATTAACATATTTCACACAGTACAGTGTTCGGTACTGAAGATGTTTGTTTTCAAAGAAAATACTTTAGAAATGAGGTGAATCCACTACCTTGTACATCTTGTTAGATTAAACAAACTAGGAAAGTTTGAACTTGCTGCACTCAACCTTCTTTGTAGGAAAGCAAGTGTTTCCAAGAATTGAACTAGCTCATTTCACATAGTACAGTGTTTGGTAATGAAGATGTTTGTTGTCTAAACAACCTACTTTAGAAATGTGGCCAATCTACTAAGTTGTGCATCTTTTCAGATTACATTAACAAGGAAAGTTTGAACTTGCTGCACTCAACCTTCTTTGCAGGAAAGCAACTGATTCCTAGAACCGAATGAGCTTATTTCACACAGTACAAGGTTCGGCAATGAAGATGTTTGTTTTTCAACAAAGTACTTTACAAGTGAGGCGAATCTTCTAACTTGGCCATCTTTTTGAGATTACATTAACAAGGAAAGTTTGAACTTGCTGCACTCAACCTTCTTTGTAGAAATTAAACTGATTCATAGAAGCGAATTAACTTATTTCACACAGTACAGTGTTTGGTACTGAAGATGTTTCTTTTCTAAAGAAACTACTTTAGAAATGAGGCGAATCCACTAAGTTGTACATCATGTTAGATTACACAAAGTAGGAAAGTTTGAACTTGCTGCACTCAACCTTCTTCGTAGGAAAGCAAGGGATTCCTAGAATCGAACTAGCTCATTTCACATAGTACAGTGTTCGGTAATGAAGATGTTTGTTTTCTAAACAAACTACTTTAGAAATGAGGCCAATCTACTAAGTTGTGCATCTTTTCAGATTACATTAACAAGGAAAGTTTGAACTTGCTGCACTCAACTTTCTTTGTAGGAAAGCAACTGATTCCTAGAACCGAATGAGCTTATTTCACACAGTACAATGTTCGGCAATGAAGATGTTTGTTTTCTCAACAACGTACTTTACAAATGAGTCGAATCTACTAACTTGGCCATCTTTATAGATTACATTAACAAGGAAAGTTTGAACTTGCTGCACTCAACCTTCTTTGTAGGAAAGCAACTGATTCCTAGAACCGAATGAGCTTATTTCACACAGTACAATGTTCGGCAATGAAGATGTTTGTTTTCTCACAAAGTACTTTACAAATGAGGCGAATCTTCTAACTTGGCCATCTTTTTAGATTACATTAACAAGGAAAGTTTGAACTTGCTGCAATCAACCTTCTTCGTAGAAATTACATTGATTCCTAGAAGCGAATTAACTTATTTCACACAGTACAGTGTTCGGTACTGAAGATGTTTCCTTTCTAAAGAAACTACTTTAGAAATGAGGCCAATCTACTACGTTGTGCATCTTTTCAGATTACATTAACAAGGAAAGTTTGAACTTGCTGCACTCAACCTTCTTTGTAGGAAAGCAACTGATTCCTAGAACCGAATGAGCTTATTTCACACAGTACAATGTTCGCCAATGAAGATGTTTGTTTTCTCAACAAACTACTTTACAAATGAGTCGAATCTACTAACTTGGCCATCTTTTAAGATTACATTAACAAGGAAAGTTTGAACTTGCTGCACTCAACGTTCTTTGTAGGAAAGCAACTGATTCCTAGAACCGAATGAGCTTATTTCACACATTACAATGTTCGGCAATGAAGATGTTTGTTTTCTCAACAAAGTTCTTTACAAATGAGGCGAATGTTCTAACGTGGCCATCTTTTGAGATTGCATTAAGAAGGAAAGTTTGAACTTGCTGTACTCAACCTTCTTCGTAGAAATTAAACTGATTCCTAGAAGCGAATTAACTTATTTCACCCAGTACAGTGTTCGGTACTGAAGATGTTTCTTTTCTAAAGAAACTACTTTAGAAATGAGGCGAATCCACTCACTTGTACAACTTGTTCGATTACACAAAGTAGGAAAGTTTGAACTTCCTGCTCTCAACCTTCTTCGTAGGAAAGCAAGTGATTCCTAGAATCGAACTAGCTCATTTCACATAGTACAGTGTTCGGTAATGAAGATGTTTGTTTTCTAAACAAACTACTTTAGAAATGAGGCCACTCTATTAAGTTGTGCATCTTTTCAGATTACATTAACAAGGAAAGTTTGAACTTGCTGCACTCAACCTTCTTTGTAGGAAAGCAACTGATTCCTAGAACCGAATGAGCTTATTTCACACAGTACAATGTTCGGCAATGAAGATGTTTCTTTTCTCAACACACTACTTTACAAATGACTCGAATCTACTAACTTGGCCATCTTTTTAGATTACATTAACAAGGAAAGTTTCAGCTTGCTGCACTCAACATTCTTTGTAGGAAAGCAACTGATTCCTAGAACCGAATGAGCTTATTTCACACAGTACAATGTTCGGCAATGAAGATGTTTGTTTTCTCAACAAACTACTTTACAAATGAGGCGAATCGTCTAACTTGGCCATCTTTTTAGATTACATTAACAAGGAAAGTTTGAACTTGCTGCACTCAACCTTCTTTGTAGGAAAGCACCTGATTCCTAGAACCAAATGATCTTGTTTCACACAGTACAATGTTCGGCAATGAAGATGTTTGTTTTCTCAACAAAGTACTTTACAAATGAGGCGAATGTTCTAACTTGGCCATCTTTTGAGATTACATTAACAAGGAAAGTTTGAACTTGCTCCACTCAACCTTCTTTGTAGAAATTAAACTGATTCCTAGAAGTTTAATTAACTTATTTCACACAGTACAGTGTTTCGGTACTGAAGATGTTTCTTTTCTAAAGAAACTAGTTTAGAAATGAGGCGAATCCACTAACTTGTACATCTTCTTAGATTACACAAACTAGGAAAGTTTGAACTTGCTGCACTCAACCATCTTTGTAGAAATTAAAGTGATTCCTAGAAGTGAATTAACTCATTTCACACAGTACAGTGTTAGGTACTGAAGATGTTTGTTTTCTAAAGAAACTACTTTAGAAATGAGGCCAATCTACTAAGTCGTGCATCTTTTTAGGTTACATTAACAAGGAAAGTTTTAACTGGCTACATTAGACCTTCTTTGTAGGAAAGCAACTGAATTCTAGAACTAAATTAACTTTGTTCACACTGTACAATGTTCGGCAATGAAGATGTTTGTTTTCTCAACAAACTATTTTACAAATGAGGTGAATTTACTAACTTGGCCATCTTTTTAGATTACATTAAAGGAAAGTTTGAACTTGCTGCACTCAACCTTCTTTGTAGGAAAGCAACTGATTCCTAGAAGCAAATTAACTTATTTCACACAGTACAGTGTTCGGCAATGAAGATGTTTGTTTTCTCAAAGAAAACTACTTTAGAAATGAGGTGAATCCACTACCTTGTACATCTTGTTAGATTAAACAAACTAGGAAAGTTTGAACTTGCTGCACTCAACCTTCTTGTAGGAAAGCAAGTGATTCCAAGAATTGAACTAGCTCATTTCACATAGTACAGTGTTTGGTAATGAAGATGTTTGTTTCTAAACAACCTACTTTAGAAATGTGGCCAATCTACTAAGTTGTGCATCTTTTTCAGATTACATTAACAAGGAAAGTTTGAACTTGCTGCACTCAACCTTCTTTGTAGGAAAGCAACTGATTCCTAGAACCGAATGAGCTTATTTCACACAGTACAAGGTTCGGCAATGAAGATGTTTGTTTTCTCAACAAACTACTTTACAAGTGAGGCGAATCTTCTAACTTGGCCATCTTTGAGATTACACAAACAAGGAAAGTTTGAACTTGCTGCACTCAACCTTCTTTGTAGAAATTAAAGTGATTCATAGAAGCAAATTAACTTATTTCACACAGTACAGTGTTGGCAATGAAGATGTTTGTTTTCTAAAGAAACTACTTTAGAAATGAGGCGAATCCACTAAGTTGTACATCTTGTTAGATTACACAAACTAGGAAAGTTTGAACTTGCTGCACTCAACCTTCTTCGTAGGAAAGCAAGTGATTCCTAGAATCGAACTAGCTCATTTCACATAGTACAGTGTTCGGTAATGAAGATGTTTGTTTTCTAAACAAACAACTTTAGAAATGAGGCCAATCTACTAAGTTGTGCATCTTTTCAGATTACATTAACAAGGAAAGTTTGAACTTGCTGCACTCAACCTGCTTTGTAGGAAAGCAACTGATTCCTAGAACCGAATGAGCTTATTTCACACAGTACAATGTTCGGCAATGAAGATGTTTGTTTTCTCAACAACGTACTTTACAAATGAGTCGAATCTACTAACTTGGCCATCTTTTTAGATTACATTAACAACAAAGTTTGAACTTGCTGCACTCAACCTTCTTTGTAGGAAAGCAACTGATTCCTAGAACCGAATGAGCTTATTTCACACAGTACAAGGTTCGGCAATGAAGATGTTTGTTTTCTCACAAAGTACTTTACAAATGAGGCGAATCTTCTAACTTGGCCATCTTTTTAGATTACATTAACAAGGAAAGTTTCAACTTGCTGCACTCAACCTTCTTCGTAGAAATTACATTGATTCCTAGAAGCGAATTAACTTATTTCACACAGTACAGTGTTCGGTACTGAAGATGTTTCCTTTCTAAAGAAACTACTTTAGAAATGAGGCCAATCTACTACGTTGTGCATCTTTTCAGATTACATTAACAAGGAAAGTTTGAACTGGCTGCACTCAACCTTCTTTGTAGGAAAGCAACTGATTCCTAGAACCGAATAAGCTTATTTCACAAAATACAATGTTCGGTAATGAAGATGGTTGTGTTCTCAACAAACTACTTTACAAATGAGTCGAATCTACTAACTTGGCCATCTTTTTAGATTACATTAACAAGGAAAGTTTGAACTTGCTGCACTCAACCTTCTTTGTAGGAAAGCAACTGATTCCTAGAACCGAATGAGCTTATTTCACACAGTACAATATTCGGCAATGAAGATGTTTGTTTTCTCAACAAACTGCTTTACAAATGAGTCGAATCTACTAACTTGGCCTTCTTTTTAGATTACATTAACAAGGAAAGTTTGAACTTGCTGCACTCAACCTTCTTTGTAGGAAAGCACCTGAATCCTAGAACCGAATTAACTTATTTCACACAGTACAGTGTTCGGTACTGAAGATGTTTGTTTTCTAAAGAAACTAATTTAGAAATGATGCGAATCCACTAACTTGTACATCTTGTTAGATTACACAAACTAGGAAAGTTTGAACTTCCTGCACTCAACCATATTCGTAGAAATTAAACTGACTCCTAGAAGCGAATTAACTTATTTCACACAGTACAGTATTCAGTGCTGAAGATGTTTCTTTTCTAAAGAAACGACTTTAGAAATGAGGCCAATCTTCTAAGTCGTGCATCTTTTTAGGTTACATTAACAAGGAAAGTTTCAACTGGCTACAATAGACCTTCTTTGTAGGAAAGCAACTGAATTCTAGAACTAAATTAGCTTGGTTCACACAGTACAATGTTCGGCAATGAAGATGTTTGTTTTCTCAACAAACTATTTTACCAATGAGGCAAATCTACTAACTTTGACATCTTTTCAGACCACATTTACAAGGAAAGTTTGAACTTGCTAAACTCAACCATCTTTGTAGAAAGTAAACTGATTACTAGAACTGAATTAGCTCATTTCACATAGTACAAAGTTTGGCAATTTAGGTTTGTTTTCTAAAGAAACTACTTTAGAAATCAGGTGAATCTACTAACTTGGACATCTATTTAGATTACATTAACAAGGAAAGTTTGAACTTGCTTCACTCAACCTTCTTTGTAGGAAAGCAACTGATTCCTACAACCGAATAAGCTAATTTCACACAGTACAATGTTTGACAATGAAGATGTTTGTTTTCTCAACAAAGTACTTTACAAATTAGGCGAATCTTCTAACTTAGCCATCTTTTTAGATTCCATTAAGAAGGAAAGTTTGAACTTGCTGCACTCAACCTTCTTCTTAGACAGTAATCTGATTCGTAGAAGCGAATTAAGTTATTTCACACAGTACAGTGTTCGGTACTGAAGATGTTTCTTTTCTAAAGAAACTATTTTAGAAATGAGGCCAATTTACTAAGTTGTGCAACTTTTCAGATTATATTAACAAGGAAAGTTTGAACTTGCTGAACTCCACCTTCTTTGTAGGAAAGCAAGTGATTCCTAGAAACGAATGAGCTTATTTCACACAGTACAATGTTCGGCAATAAAGATGTTAATTTTCTCAACAAACCACTTTACAAATGAGGCGAATCTACTAACTTGGCCATCGTTTTAGATTACATTAACAAGGAAAGTTTGAACTTGCTGCACTGAACCTTCTTTGTAGTAAAGCAACTGTTTCTTAGAAGCGAATTAACTTATTTCACACAGTACCGTGTTCGGTACTGAAGATGTTTCTTTTCTAAAGAAACTACTTTAGAAATGAGGCGAATCCACTAACTTGTACATCTTGTTAGATTAAACAAACTAGGAAAGTTTGAACTTGCTGCACTCAACATTCTTCGTAGGAAAGCAAGTGATTCCTACAATCGAACTAGCTCATTTCACATAGTACAGTGTTCGTTAATGAAGATGTTTGTTTTCTAAACAAACTACTTTAGAAATGAGTCCAATCTACTAAGTTGTGCATCTTTTCAGATTACATTAACAATGAAAGTTTGAACTTGCTGCACTCAACCTTCTTTGTAGGAAAGCAAGTGATTCCTAGAATCGAACTAGCTCATTTCACATAGTACAGTGTTGAGTAATGAAGATGTTTGTTTTCTCAACAAACTACTTTACCAATGAGGCAAATCTACTAACTTGGACATCTTTTCAAACCACATTAACAAGGAAAGTTTGAACTTGCTAAAGTCAACCATCTTCGGAGAAAGTAAACTGATTCCTAGAACTGAATTAGCTCATTTAACAAAGTACAAAGTTTGGCAATTTAGTTTTGTTTCTAAAGAAACTACTTTAGAAATGAGGCGAATCTACTAACTTGGACATCTTTTTAGATTACATTAACAAGGAAAGTTTGAACTTGCTGCACTCAACCTTCTTTGTAGGAAAGGAACTGATTCCGAGAATCGAATGAGCTTATTTCACACAGTACAATGTACGGCAATGAAGATGTTTGTTTTCTCAAAAAAGTACTTTAAAAATTAGGCGAATCTTCTCACTTGGCCATCTTTTTGAGATTACATTAACAAGGAAAGTTTGAACTTGCTGCACTCAACCTTCTTCTTAGTAATTAATCTGATTCCTAGAACGAATTAACTTATTTCACACAGTACAGTGTTGGTACTGAAAATGTTTTTGTTTTCTGAAGAAACTACTTTAGAAATGAGGCCAATCTACTAAGTTGTGCATCTTTTTGATTACATTAACAAGGAAAGTTTGAACTTGCTGCACTCCACCTTCTTTGTAGGAAAGCAAGTGATTCCTAAAACCGAATGAGCTTATTTCACACAGTATAATGTTCGGCAATAAAGATGTTAATTTTCTCAACAAACTACTTTACAAATGAGGCGAATCTACTAACTTGGCCATCATTTTAGATTACATTAACAAGTAAAGTTTGAACTTGCTGCACTCAACCTTCTTTGTAGGAAAGCACCTGATTCCTAGAACCGAATTAACTTATTTCACACAGTACAGCGTTCGGTACTGAAGATGTTTCTTTTCTAAAGAAACTACTTTAGAAATGAGGCTAATCTACTAAGTTGTGCATCGTTTTAGATTACATTAATAAGGAATGTTTGAACTTGCTGCACTCAACCTTCTTTGTAGGAAAGCTAGTGATTCCTAGAACCGAATGAGATTATTTCACACAGTACAATGTTCGGCAATAAAGGTGTTAATTTTCTCAACAAAGTACTTTACAAATGAGGTGACTCTGCTACCTTGGCCATCTTTTTAGATTACATTAACAAGGAAAGTTTGAACTTGCTGCAATCAACCATCTTCGTAGAAAGGTAACTGATTCCTAGAACCGAATTAACTTATTTCACACAGTACAGTGTTCACTACTGAAGATGTTTGTTTTATAAGGAAACCACTTTAGAAATGCGTGAATCCACTAACTTGTAAATCTTTTAGATTACACAAACGAGGAAAGTTTGAACTTGCTGCACTCAACCTTCTTCGTAGGAATGCAGGTGATTCCTAGAACCGAACTAGCTCATTTCACATAGTATAGTGTTTGGTAATGAAGATGTTTGTTTTCTAAACAATGTACTTTAGAAATGAGGCCAATCTACTAAGTTGTGCATCTTTTTAGATTACATTAACAAGGAAAGTTTGAACTTGCTGCACTCAACCTTCTTTGTAGCAAAGGAACTGATTCCTAGAAACGAATGAGCCTATTTCACACAGTACAATGTTTGGCAATGAAGATGTTTGTTTTCTCAACAAACTACTTTACAAATGAGGCGAATCTACTAACGTCGCCATCTTTTTAGATTACATTAACAAGGAAAGTCTGAACTTGCTGCACTCAACCTTCTTTGCAGGAAATCAACTGATTCCTAGAACCGAATGAGATTTTTTCACACAGTACAAGGTTCGGCAATGAAGTTGTTTGTTTTCTCAACATAGTACTTTACAAATGAGGCGAATCTTCTAACTTGGCCATCTTTTTAGATTACATTAACAAGGAAAGTTTGAACTTTCTGCACTCAACCTTGTTCTTGGAAATTAAACTGATTCCTAGAAGCGAATTAACTTATTTCACACAGTACAGTGTTCAGTACTGAAGATGTTTCTTTTCTAAAGAAACTACTTTAGAAATGAGGCCAATCTACTACGTTGTGCATCTTTTCAGATTACAATAACAAGGAAAGTTTGAACTTGCTGCACTCAACCTTCTTTGTAGGAAAGCACCTGATTCCTAGAACCGAATTAACTTATTTCACACAGTACAGTGTTCGGTACTGAAGATGTTTGTTTTCTAAAGAAACTAATTTAGAAATGATGCGAATCCACGAACTTATATATCTTGTTAGCTTACACAAACTGGGAAAGTTTGAACATCCTGCACTCAACCTTCTTTGTAGGAAAGCAACTGATTCCTACTACTTTGCAAATCAGGCGAATCTTCTAACTTGGCCATCTTTTTAGATTACCTTAACAAGGAAAGTTTGAACTTGCTGCACTCAACCTTCTTTGTAGGAAAGCATCTGATTCCTAGAACTGAATGAGCTTATTTCACACAGTACAATGTTCGGCAATGAAGATGTTTGTTTTCTCAAGAAACTACTTCACAAATGAGGCGAATCTACTAACTTGGCCATCTTTTTAGATTACATTAACAAGGAAAGTTTGAACTTGCTGCACTCAACCTTCTTTGTAGGAAAGCAACTGATTCCTAGAACCGAATGAGCTTATTTCACACAGTACAATGTTTGGCAATGAAGATGTTTGTTTGCTCAACAAACTACTTTACAAATGAGTCGAATCTACTAACTTGGCCATCTTTTTAGATTACATTAACAAGGAAAGTTTGAACTTGCTGCACTCAACCTTCTTCGTAGAAATTAAACTGATTCCTAGAAGCGAATTAACTTATTTCTCACAGTACAGTGTTCGGTACTGAAGATGTTTGTTTTTCTAAAGAAACTACTTAAGAAAATGGCGAATCCACTAAGTTGTACATCTTGTTAGATTACACAAAGTAGGAAATTTGGACTTGCTGCACTCAACCTTCTTCCTAGGAAAGCAAGTGATTCCTAGAATCGAACTAGCTCATTTCACATAGTACAGTGTTCGGTAATGAAGATGTTTGTTTTTTCTAAACAAACTACTTTAGAAATGAGGCCAATCTACTAAGTTGTGCATCTTTTCAGATTACATTAACAAGGAAAGTTTGAACTTGCTGCACTCAACCTTCTTTGTAGGAAAGCAAGTGATTCCTAGAACCGAATGAGCTTATTTCACACAGTACAATGTTCGGCAATGAAGATGTTTGTTTTCTCAACAAACTACTTTACAAATGAGGCGAATCTTCTAACTTGGCCATCTTTTTGAGATTACATTAAGAAGGAAAGTTTGAACTTGCTGCACTCAACCATCTTTGTAGAAATAAGCAAGTGATTCCTAGAAGGGAATTAACTTATTTCACACAGTACAGTGTTCGGTACTGAAGATGTTTGTTTTCTAAAGAAACTACTTTAGAAATGGGGCCAATCTACTAAGTTGAGCATCTTTTTAGGTTACATTAACAAGGAAAGTTTGAACTGGCTGCACTCAACCTTCTTTGTAGGAAAGCAACTGATTGTAGAACTAAATTAGCTTTGTTTACACAGTACAATGTTCGGCAATGAAGATGTTTGTTTTCTCAACAAACTACTTTACCAATGAGGCAAATCTACTAACTTGGACATCTTGTTAGATTACATTAACAAGGAAAGTTTGAACTTGCTAAACTCAACCATCTTTGTAGAAAGTAAAGTGATTCCTAGAACTGAATTAGCTCATTTCACAAAGTACAAAGTTTGGAAATTTAAGATGTTTGTTTTCTAAAGAAACTACTTTAGAAATGAGGCGAATCTACTGACTTGGACATCTTTTTAGATTACATTAACAAGGAAAGTTTGAACTTCCTGCACTCAACCTTCTTTTAAGAAAGCAAGTGATTCCTAGTACCGAAAGAGCTTATTTCACACAGTACAATGTTCGGCAATGAAGATGTTTGTTTTCTCAACAAACTACTTTACAAATTAGGCGAATCTTCTAACTTGTACATCTTTTAGATTACATTAACAAGGAAAGTTTGAACTTGCTGCACTCAACCTTCTTCTTAGAAATTAAAGTGATTCCTAGAACGAATTAATTTATTTCACACAGTACACAGTGTTCGGTACTGAAGATGTTTGTTTTTTCTAAAGAAACTACTTTAGAAAATGAGAACAATCTACTAAGTTGTGCATCTTGTTAGATTACATTAACAAGGAAAGTTTGAACTTGCTGCACTCAACCTTCTTTGTAGGAAAGCAACTGATTCCTGGAACCGAATTAGCTTATTTCACACAGACACAATGTTCGGCAATGAAGATGTTTGTTTTCTCAACAAACTACTTTACAACTGAGTCGAATCTACTAACTTGGCCATCTTTTTAGATTACATTAACAAGGAAAGTTTGAACTTGCTGGACTCAACCTTCTTTGTAGGAAAGCAACTGATTCCTAGAACCGAATGAGCTTATTTCACACAGTACAATGTTCGGCAATGAAGATGTTTGTTTTCTCAACAAACTACTTTACAAAAGAGGCTAATCTACTAACTTGGCCATCTTTTTAGATTACAGTAACAAGGAAAGTTTGAACTTGCTGCACTCAACCTTCTTTGTAGGAAAGCAACTGATTCCTAAAACCGAATGAGCTCATTTCACACAGTACAATGTTCGGCAATGAATATGTTTGTTTTCTCAACAAACTACTTTACAAATTAGGCGAATATTCTAACGTGGCCATCTTGTGAGATTAGATTAACAAGGAAAGTTTGAACTTGCTGCACTCAATCTTCTTCGTAGAAATTAGACTGATTCCTAGAAGCGAATTCACTTATTTCACACAGTACAGTGTTCGGCAATGAAGATGTTTGTTTTCTAAAGAAACTACTTTAGAAATGAGGCGAATCCACTAACTTGTACATCTTGTTAGATTACACAAAGTAGGAAAGTTTGAACTTGCTGCACTCAACCTTCTTCTTAGGAAAGCAAGTGATTCCTAGAATCGAACTAGCTCATTTCACATAGTACAGTGTTCGGTAATAAAGATGTTTGTTTTCTAAACAAACTACTTTAGAAATGAAGCCAATCTACTAAGTTGTGCATCTTTTCAGATTACATTAACAAGGAAAGTTTGAACTTGCTGCACTCAACCTTCTTTGTAGGAAAGCAACTGATTCCTAGAACCGAATGAGCTTATTTCACACAGTACAATGTTCGGCAATGAAGATGTGGGTTTTCTCAACAAAGTACTTTACAAAAGAGTCGAATCTACTAACTTGGCCATCTTTTTAGATTACATTAACAAGGAAAGTTTGAACTTGCTGCACTCAACCTTCTTTTAGGAAAGCAACTGATTGCAAGAACCGAATGAGCTTATTTCACACAGTAAAATGTTCGGCAATGAAGATGTTTGTTTTCTCAACAAAGTACTTTACAAATGAGGCGGAACTTCTAACTGGGCCATCTTTTTAGATTACATTAACAAGGAAAGATTGAACTTGCTGCACTCAACCTTCTTCTAGAAATTAAACTGATTCCTAGAAGCGGATTGACTTACTTCACACAGTACAGTGTTCGGTACTGAAGATGTTTCTTTTCTAAATAAACTACTTTAGAAATGAGGCCAATCTACTACGTTGTGCATCTTTTCAGATTACTTTAACAAGGAAAGTTTGAACTTGCTGCACTCAACTTTCTTTGTACGAAAGCAACTGATTCCTAGAACCGAATGAGCTTATTTCACACAGTACAATGTTCGGCAATGAAGATGTTTGTTTTCTCAACAAAGTACTTTACAAATGAGGCGAATCTTCCAACTTGGCCATCTTTTTAGATTACATTTACAAGGAAAGTTTCAACTTGCTTCACTCAACCTTCTTCGTAGAAATTAAACTGATTCCTAGAAGTGAATTAACTTATTTCACACAGTACAGTGTTCGGCACTGAAGATGTTTGTTTTCTAAAGAAACTACTTTAGAAATGAGGCCAATCTACTACGTTGTGCATCTTTCAGATTACATTAACAAGGAAAGTTTGAACTTGCTGCACTGAACCTTCTTTGTTGGAAAGCAACTGATTCCTAGAACGAATGAGCTTATTTCACACAGTACAATGTTCGGCAATGAAGATGTTTGTTTTCTCAACAAACTACTTTACAAATGAGGTGAATCTACTAACTTCGCCATCTTTTTAGATTACATTAACAAGGAAAGTTTTGAACTTGCTGCACTCAACCTTCTTTGTAGGAAAGCAACTGATTCCTAGAACCGAATGAGCTTATTTCACACAGTACAATGTTCGGCAAGGAAGATGTTTGTTTTCTAAACAAACTGCTTTACAATTGAGTCGAATCTATTAACTTGGCCATCTTTTTAGATTACATTAACAAGGAAAGTTTGAAGTTGCTGCACTCAACCTTATTTATAGGAAAGCAACTGATTCCTAGAACCGAATGAGCTTATTTCACACAGTACAATGTTCGGCAATGAAGATGTTTGTTTTCTCAACAAACTACTATACAAATGAGTTGAATCTACTAACTTGGCCATCTATTTAGATTACATTAACAAGGCAAGTTTGAACTTGCTGCACTCAACCTTCTTTGTAGGAAAGCAACTGATTCCTAGAACCGAATGAGCTTATTTCACACTGTACATTGTTCGGCAATGAAGATGTTTGTTTTCTCAACAAAGTACTTTACAAATGAGGCGAATCTACTAACTTCGCCATCTTTTTAGATTAAATTAACAAGGAAAGTTTGAACTTGCTGCACTAAACCTTCTTCATTGGAAAGCAAGTGATTCCTAGAATCGAACTAGCTCATTTCACATACCACAGTGTTCGGTAATGAAGATGTTTGTTTTCTAAACAAACTACTTTAGAAATGAGGCCAATCTACTAAGTTGTGCACCTTTTCAGATTACATTAACAAGGAAAGTTTGAACTTGCTGCACTCAACCTTCTTTGTAGGAAAGCAACTGATTCCTAGAAGCGAATGAGCTTATTTCACACAGTACAATGTTCAGCAATGAAGATGTTTGTTTTCTCAACAAAGTACTTTACAAATGAGGCGAATGTTCTAACTTGGCCATCTTTTGAGATTACATTAACATGGAAAGTTTGAACTTGCTGCACTCAACCTTCTTCGTAGAAATTAAACTGATTCCTAGAAGCGAATTAACTTATTTCACACAGTACAGGGTTCGGTACTGAAGATGTTTCTTTTCTAAAGAAACTACATTAGAAATGAGGCCAATCTACTACATTGTGCATCTTTTTAGATTACATTAACAAGGAAAGTTTGAACTTGCTGCACTCAACCTTCTTTGTAGGAAAGCAACTGATTCCTAGAACCGAATGAGCTTATTTCACACAGTAAAATGTTCGGTAATGAAGATGTTTGTTTTATCAACAAACTACTTTACAAATGAGTCGAATCTATTAACTTGGCCATCTTTTTAGATTACATTAACAAGGAAAGTTTGAACTTGCTGCACTCTACCTTCTTTGTAGGAAAGCAACTGATTCCTAGAACTGAATGAGCTTATTTCACACAGTACAATGTTCGGCAATGAAGATGTTTGTTTTCTCAACAAAGTACTTTACAAATGAGTTGAATCTACTAACGTCGCCATCTTTTTAGATTACATTAACAAGGAAAGTTTGAACTTGCTGCACTCTACCTTCTTTGTAGGAAAGCACCTGATTCCTAGAACAGAATTAACTTATTTCACACAGTACAGTGTTCGGTACGGAAGATGTTTCTTTTCTAAAGAAACTACTTTAGAAATGAGGCCAATCTACTACGTTGTGCATCTCTTCAGATTACATTAACAAGGAAAATTTGAACTTGCTGCACTCAACCTTCTTCGTAGAAATTAAACTGATTCCTAGAAGCGAATTAACTTATTTCACACAGTACAGTGTTCGGTACTGAAGATGTTTCTTTTCTAAAGAAACTACCTTAGAAATGAGGCCAATCTACTACGTTGTGCATCTTTTCAGATTACATTAACAAGGAAAGTTTGAACTTGCTGCACTCTACCTTCTTTGTAGGAACGCAACTGATTCCTAGAACCGAATGAGCTTATTTCACACAGTACAATGTTCGGCAATAAAGATGTTTGTTTTCTCAACAAAGTACTTTACAAATGAGGCGAATCTACTAACTTCGCCATCTTTTTAGATTACATTAACAAGGAAAGTTTGAACTTGCTGCACTCAACCTTCTTTGTAGGAATGCAACTGATTCCTGGAACCGAATGAGCTTATTTCACACAGTACAATGTTCAGCAATGAAGATGTTTGTTTTCTCAACAAAGTACTTTACAAATGAGGCGAATCTTCTAACTTGGCCATCTTTTTGGATTACATTAACAAGGAAAGTTTGACCTTGCTGCACTCAACCTTCTTCGTAGAAATTAAACTGATTCCTAGAAGCGAATTAACTCATTTCACACAGTACAGTGTTCCGTACTGAAGATGTTTCTTTTCTAAAGAAACTACTTTAGAAATGATGCCAATCTACTACATTGTGCATCTTTTCAGATTACTTTAACAAGGAAAGTTTGAACTTGCTGCACTCAACTTTCTTTGTACGAAAGCAACTGATTCCTAGAACTGAATGAGCTTATTTCACACAGTACAATGTTCGGCAATGAAGATGTTTGTTTTCTCAACAAAGTACTTTACAAATGAGGCGAATCTTCTAACTTGGCCATCTTTTTAGATTACATTAACAAGGAAAGTTTCAACTTGCTTCACTCAACCTTCTTCGTAGAAATTAAACTGATTCCTAGAAGTGAATTAACTTATTTCACAGAGTACAGTGTTCGGTACTGAAGATGTTTCTTTTCTAAAGAAACTACTTTAGAAATGAGGCCAATCTACTACGTTGTGCATCTTTTCAGATTACATTAACAAGGAAAGTTTGAACTTGCTGCACTGAACCTTCTTTGTTGGAAAGCAACTGATTCCTAGAAACGAATGAGCTTATTTCACACAGTACAATGTTCGGCAATGAAGATGTTTGTTTTCTCAACAAAGTACTTTACAAATGAGGTGAATCTACTAACTTCGCCATCTTTTTAGATTACATTAACAAGGAAAGTTTGAACTTGCTGCACTGAACCTTCTTTGTAGGAAAGCAACTGATTCCTAGAACCGAATGAGCTTATTTCACACAGTACAATGTTCGGCAATGAAGATGTTTGTTTTCTAAACAAACTGCTTTACAATTGAGTCGAATCTATTAACTTGGCCATCTTTTTAGATTACATTAACAAGGAAAGTTTGAAGTTGCTGCACTCAACCTTATTTATAGGAAAGCAACTGATTCCTAGAACCGAATGAGCTTATTTCACACAGTACAATGTTCGGCAATGAAGATGTTTGTTTTCTCAACAAACTACTATACAAATGAGTTGAATCTACTAACTTGGCCATCTATTTAGATTACATTAACAAGGAAAGTTTGAACTTGCTGCACTCAACCTTCTTTGTAGGAAAGCAACTGATTCCTAGAACCGAATGAGCTTATTTCACACTGTACATTGTTCGGCAATGAAGATGTTTGTTTTCTCAACAAAGTACTTTACAAATGAGGCGAATCTACTAACTTCGCCATCTTTTTAGATTAAATTAACAAGGAAAGTTTGAACTTGCTGCACTAAACCTTCTTCATTGGAAAGCAAGTGATTCCTAGAATCGAACTAGCTCATTTCACAGTACAGTGTTGGTAATGAAGATGTTTGTTTTCTAAACAAACTACTTCAGAAATGAGGCCAATCTACTAAGTTGTGCATCTTTTCAGATTACATTAAAAGGAAAGTTTGAACTTGCTGCACTCAACCTTCTTTGTAGGAAAGCAAGTGATTCCTAGAAGCGAATGAGCTTATTTCACACAGTACAATGTTCAGCAATGAAGATGTTTGTTTTCTCAACAAAGTACTTTACAAATGAGGCGAATCTTCTAACTTGGCCATCTTTGAGATTACATTAACATGGAAAGTTTGAACTTTCTGCACTCAACCTTCTTCGTAGAAATTAAACTGATTCCTAGAAGCGAATTAACTTATTTCACACAGTACAGGGTTCGGTACTGAAGATGTTTCTTTTCTAAAGAAACTACATTAGAAATGAGGCCAATCTACTACATTGTGCATCTTTTCAGATTACATTAACAAGGAAAGTTTGAACTTGCTGCACTCAACCTTCTTTGTAGGAAAGCAACTGATTCCTAGAACCGAATGAGCTTATTTCACACAGTAAAATGTTCGGTAATGAAGATGTTTGTTTTATCAACAAACTACTTTACAAATGAGTCGAATCTATTAACTTGGCCATCTTTTTAGATTACATTAACAAGGAAAGTTTGAACTTGCTGCACTCTACCTTCTTTGTAGGAAAGCAACTGATTCCTAGAACTGAATGAGCTTATTTCACACAGTACAATGTTCGGCAATGAAGATGTTTGTTTTCTCAACAAACTACTTTACAAATGAGTCGAATCTACTAACTTGTACATCTTTTAGATTACATTAACAAGGAAAGTTTGAACTTGCTGCACTCAACCTTCTTTGTAGGAAAGCACCTGATTCCTAGAACAGAATTAACTTATTTCACACAGTACAGTGTTGGCAATGAAGATGTTTGTTTTCTAAAGAAACTACTTTAGAAATGAGGCCAATCTACTACGTTGTGCATCTTCTTCAGATTACATTAACAAGGAAAGTTTGAACTTGCTGCACTCAACCTTCTTTGTAGAAATTAAACTGATTCCTAGAAGTGAATTAACTTATTTCACACAGTACAGTGTTCGGTAATGAAGATGTTTGTTTTCTAAAGAAACTACTTTAGAAATGAGGCCAATCTACTACGTTGTGCATCTTTTCAGATTACATTAACAAGGAAAGTTTGAACTTGCTGCACTCTACCTTCTTTGTAGGAAAGCAACTGATTCCTAGAACCGAATGAGCTTATTTCACACAGTACAATGTTCGGCAATGAAGATGTGTGTTTTCTCAACAAAGTACTTTCCAAATGAGGCGAATCTACTAACTTCGCCATCTTTTTAGATTACATTAACAAGGAAAGTTTGAACTTGCTGCACTCAACCTTCTTTGTAGGAAAGCAACTGATTCCTGGAACCGAATGAGCTTATTTCACACAGTACAATGTTCAGCAATGAAGATGTTGGTTTTCTCAACAAAGTACTTTACAAATGAGGCGAATCTTCTAACTTGGCCATCTTTTTACATTACATTAACAAGGAAAGTTTGACCTTGCTGCACTCAACCTTCTTCGTAGAAATTAAACTGATTCCTAGAAGCGAATTAAGTTATTTCACACAGTACAGTGTTCCGTACTGAAGATGTTTCTTTTCTAAAGAAACTACTTTAGAAATGATGCCAATCTACTACATTGTGCATCTTTTCAGATTACTTTAACAAGGAAAGTTTGAACTTGCTGCACTCAACCTTCTTTGTACGAAAGCAACTGATTCCTAGAACCGAATGAGCTTATTTCACACAGTACAATGTTCGGCAATGAAGATGTTTGTTTTCTCAACAAAGTACTTTACAAATGAGGCGAATGTTCTAACTTGGCCATCTTTTTGAGATTACACAAACAAGGAAAGTTTGATCTTGCTGCACTCAACCTTCTTTGTAGAAATTAAACTGATTCCTAGAAGCGAATTAACTTATTTCACACAGTACAGTGTTAGGTACTGAAGATGTTTGTTTTCTCAAGAAACTACTTTAGAAATGAGGCGAATCCACTAACTTGTACATCTTGTTAGATTACACAAAGTAGGAAAGTTTGAACTTGCTGCACTCAACCTTCTTTGTAGGAAAGCAAGTGATTCCTAGAATCGAACTTGCTTATTTCACATAGTACAGTGTTCGGTAATGAAGATGTTTGTTTTCTAAACAAACTACTTTAGAAATGAGGCCAATCTACTAAGTTGGGTACATCTTGTTCAGATTACACATTAACAAGGAACGTTTGAACTTGCTGAACTCAACCTTCTTTGTAGGAAAGCAACTGATTCCTAGAACCGAATGAGCTTATTTCACACAGTACAATGTTCGGCAATGAAGATGTTTGTTTTCTCAAGAAACTACTTTACAAATGAGGCGAATCTTCTAACTTGTACATCTTTGAGATTACATTAAGAAGGAAAGTTTGAACTTGCTGCACTCAACCTTCTTTGTAGGAAATTAAAGTGATTCCTAGAACGAATTAGCTTATTTCACACAGTACAATGTTCGGCAATGAAGATGTTTGTTTTCTAAAGAAACTACTTTAAGAAATGAGGAGAATCTACTAACTTACATCTTGTTAGATTACACAAACTAGGAAAGTTTGAACTTGCTGCACTCAACCTTCTTTGTAGGAAAGCAAGTGATTCCTAGAATCGACTAGCTCATTTCACACAGTACAATGTTCGGCAATGAAGATGTTTGTTTTCTCAAGAAACTACTTTAGAAATGAGGCCAATCTACTATGTTGTACATCTTTTTTAGATTACATTAACAAGGAAAGTTTGAACTTGCTGCACTCAACCTTCTTTGTAGGAAAGCAAGTGATTCCTAGAACCGAATGAGCTTATTTCACACAGTACAATGTTCGGCAATGAAGATGTTTGTTTTCTCAACAAACTACTTTACAAATGAGTCGAATCTACTAACTTGTACATCTTTTTAGATTACACAAACAAGGAAAGTTTGAACTTGCTGCACTCAACCTTCTTTGTAGGAAAGCAAGTGATTCCTAGAAACGAATGAGCTTATTTCACACAGTACAATGTTAGCAGCAATGAAGATGTTTGTTTTCTCAACAAACTACTTTACAAATGAGGCGAATCTACTAACTTGTACATCTTTTTAGATTACACAAACTAGGAAAGTTTGAACTTGCTGCACTCAACCTTCTTTGTAGGAAAGCAAGTGATTCCTAGAACGAATTAACTTATTTCACACAGTACAATGTTAGGCAATGAAGATGTTTGTTTTCTAAAGAAACTACTTTAGAAATGAGGCCAATCTACTAACTTGTACATCTTGTTAGATTACACAAACTAGGAAAGTTTTAACTTGCTGCACTCAACCTTCTTTGTAGGAAAGCAAGTGATTCCTAGAAACGAATTAGCTTATTTCACACAGTACAATGTTCGGCAATGAAGATGTTTGTTTTCTCAAGAAACTACTTTAGAAATGAGTCGAATCTACTAACTTGTACATCTTTTAGATTACACAAACTAGGAAAGTTTGAACTTGCTGCACTCAACCTTCTTTGTAGGAAAGCAAGTGATTCCTAGAACCAAATGAGCTTATTTCACACAGTACAATGTTGGCAATGAAGATGTTTGTTTTCTCAAGAAACTACTTTAGAAAAATGAGTCGAATCTACTAACTTGTACATCTTTTTAGATTACAATAACTAGGAAAGTTTGAACTTGCTGCACTCAACCTTCTTTGTAGGAAAGCAAGTGATTCCTAGAACGGAATTAGCTTATTTCACACAGTACAATGTTCGGCAATGAAGATGTTTGTTTTCTCAAGAAACTACTTTAGAAATGAGGCGAATCTACTAACTTGTACATCTTGTTAGATTACACAAACTAGGAAAGTTTGAACTTGCTGCACTCAACCTTCTTTGAAGGAAAGCAAGTGATTCCTAGAACCGAATTAGCTTATTTCACACAGTACAATGTTCGGCAATGAAGATGTTTGTTTTCTAAAGAAACTACTTTAGAAATGAGGCTAATCTACTACGTTGTACATCTTGTTAGATTACACAAACTAGGAAAGTTTGAACTTGCTGCACTCAACCTTCTTTGTAGGAAAGCAAGTGATTCCTAGAACCGAATTAGCTTATTTCACACAGTACAATGTTAAGCAATGAAGATGTTTGTTTTCTAAAAAAACTACTTTAAAAATGAGGGCCAATCTACTAACTTGTACATCTTGTTAGATTACACAAACAAGGAAAGTTTGAACTTGCTGCACTCAACCTTCTTTGTAGGAAAGCAAGTGATTCCTAGAACCGAATGAGCTTATTTCACACAGTACAATGTTCGGCAATGAAGATGTTTGTTTTCTCCAGAAACTACTTTAGAAATGAGTCGAATCTACTAACTTGTACATCTTTTTTAGATTACACAAACTAGGAAAGTTTGAACTTGCTGCACTCAACCTTCTTTGTAGGAAAGCAAGTGATTCCCTAGAACCGAATTAGCTTATTTCACACAGTACAATGTTCGGCAATGAAGATGTTTGTTTTCTCAACAAACTACTTTAGAAATAAGGCGAATCTACTAACTTGTACATCTTGTTAGATTACACAAACAAGGAAAGTTTGAACTTGCTGCACTCAACCTTCTTTTTAGGAAAGCAAGTGATTCCTAGAACCGAATTAGCTTATTTCACACAGTACAATGTTCGGCAATGAAGATGTTTGTTTTCTCAACAAACTACTTTATAAATGAGGCGAATCTACTAAGTTGTACATCTTTTTAGATTACAAACTAGGAAAGTTTGAACTTGCTGCACTCAACCTTCTTGTAGAAAAGCAAGTGATTCCTAGAACGAATTAGCTTATTTCACAGTACAATGTTGGCAATGAAGATGTTTGTTTTCTCAAGAAACTACTTTAGAAATGAGGCCAATCTACTACGTTGTGCATCTTGTTAGATTACATTAACTAGGAAAGTTTGAACTTGCTGCACTCAACCTTCTTTGTAGGAAAGCAAGTGATTCCTAGAACCGAATGAGCTTATTTCACACAGTACAATGTTAGGCAATGAAGATGTTTGTTTTCTCACAAACTACTTTACAAATGAGTCGAATCTACTAACTTGTACATCTTTTTAAATTACACAAACTAGGAAAGTTTGAACTTGCTGCACTCAACCTTCTTTGTAGGAAAGCAAGTGATTCCTAGAACCGAATTAGCTTATTTCACACAGTACAATGTTCGGCAATGAAGATGTTTGTTTTCTCAACAAACTACTTTACAAATGGGGCGAATCTTCTAACTTGTACATCTTTTTAGATTACACAAACTAGGAAAGTTTGAACTTGCTGCACTCAACCTTCTTTGTAGGAAATTAAAGTGATTCCTAGAACGAATTAACTTATTTCACACAGTACAATGTTTGGCATTGAAGATGTTTGTTTTCTCAAGAAACTACTTTAGAAATGAGGCCAATCTACTAACTTGTGCATCTTGTTAGATTACACAAACTAGGAAAGTTTGAACTTGCTGGACTCAACCTTCTTTGTAGGAAAGCAAGTGATTCCTAGAACCGAATGAGCTTATTTCACACAGTACAATGTTGGCAATGAAGATGTTTGTTTTCTCAACAAACTACTTTACAAATGAGTCGAATCTACTTACTTGTACATCTTGTTAGATTACACAAACAAGGAAAGTTTGAACTTGCTGCACTCAACCTTCTTTGTAGGAAAGCAAGTGATTCCTAGAACGAATTAGCTTATTTCACACAGTACAATGTTCGGCAATGAAGATGTTTGTTTTCTCAACAAACTACTTTACAAATGAGGCGAATCTACTAACTTGTACATCTTTTTAGATTACACAAACTAGGAAAGTTTGAACTTGCTGCACTCAACCTTCTTTGTAGAAAAAAATGATTCCTAGAACGAATTAGCTTATTTCACACAGTACAGTGTTGGTAATGAAGATGTTTGTTTTCTAAAGAAACTACTTTAGAAATGAGTCGAATCTACTAATCTTGTACATCTTGTTAGATTACATTAACAAGGAAAGTTTGAACTTGCTGCACTCAACCTTCTTTGTAGGTAAAGCAAGTGATTCCTAGAACCGAATGAGCTTATTTCACACAGTACAATGTTCGGCAATGAAGATGTTTGTTTTCTCAAGAAACTACTTTACAAATGAGGCGAATCTACTAACTTGGCCATCTTTTTAGATTAATTAACTAGGAAAGTTTGAACTTGCTGCACTCAACCTTCTTTGTAGGAAATTAAAGTGATTCCTAGAAACGAATTAGCTTATTTCACACAGTACAATGTTTCAGTAATGAAGATGTTTGTTTTCTAAAGAAACTACTTTAGAAATGAGGCGAATCTACTAACTTGTACATCTTGTTAGATTACAAACTAGGAAAGTTTGAACTTGCTGCACTCAACCTTCTTTGTAGGAAAGCAAGTGATTCCTAGAACCGAACTAGCTTATTTCACATAGTACAATGTTCGGTAATGAGGATGTTTGTTTTCTAAACAAACTACTTTAGAAATGAGGCCAATCTACTAACTTGTGCATCTTTTTAGATTACACAAACTAGGAAAGTTTGAACTTGCTGCACTCAACCTTCTTTGTAGGAAAGCAAGTGATTTCTAGAACCGAATGAGCTTATTTCACACAGTACAATGTTGGCAATGAAGATGTTTGTTTTCTCAACAAACTACTTTTATAAATGAGGCGAATCTACTAACTTGTACATCTTTTTAGATTACAAACTAGGAAAGTTTGAACTTGCTGCACTCAACCTTCTTTGTAGGAAAAGCAAGTGATTCCTAGAAGCGAATGAGCTTATTTCACACAGTACAATGTTCGGCAATGAAGATGTTTGTTTTCTCAACAAACTACTTTACAAATGAGGCGAATCTACTAACTTGGCCATCTTTTTAGATTACACAAACTAGGAATGTTTGAACTTGCTGCACTCAACCTTCTTTGTAGGAAATTAGTGATGATTCCTAGAACGAATGAGCTTATTTCAAACAGTACAATGTTCGGCAATGAAGATGTTGTTTTCTCAACAAACTACTTTACAAATGAGTCGAATCTACTAACTTGTACATCTTTTTAGATTACACAAACAAGGAAAGTTTGAACTTGCTGCACTCAACCTTCTTTGTACAAATTAAACAAGTGATTCCTAGAAGCGAATTAAGCTTATTTCACACAGTACAATGTTAAGCAATTGAAGATGTTTGTTTTCTAAAGAAACTACTTTAGAAATGAGGCCAATCTACAACCTTGTACATCTTGTTAGATTACATTAACAAGGAAAGTTTGAACTTGCTGCACTCAACCTTCTTTGTAGGAAAGCAAGTGATTCCTAGAATCGAATTAGCTTATTTCACACAGTACAGTGTTCGGTAATGAAGATGTTTGTTTTCTAAACAAACTACTTTAGAAATGAGGCCAATCTACTAAGTTGTGCATCTTGTTAGATTACAAACAAGGAAAGTTTGAACTTGTTGCACTCAACCTTCTTTGTAGGAAAGCAAGTGATTCCTAGGACCGAATGAGCTTATTTCACACAGTACAATGTTCGGCAATGAAGATGTTTGTTTTCTCAACAAACTACTTTACAAATGGGGCGAATCTCTAACTTGGCCATCTTTTTAGATTACACAAAGAAGGAAAGTTTGAACTTGCTGCACTCAACCTTCTTTGTAGGAAATTAAACTGATTCCTAGAACGAATTAGCTTATTTCACACAGTACAATGTTGGCATTGAAGATGTTTGTTTTCTAAAGAAACTCCTTTAGAAATGAGGCCAATCTACAACCTTGTGCATCTTGTTAGATTACACAAACAAGGAAAGTTTGAACTTGCTGGACTCAACCTTCTTTGTAGGAAAGCAAGTGATTCCTAGAACCGAATGAGCTCATTTCACACAGTACAATGTTCGGCAATGAAGATGTTTGTTTTCTCAACAAACTACTTTACAAATGAGTCGAATCTACTTACTTGTACATCTTGTTAGATTACACAAACAAGGAAAGTTTGAACTTGCTGCACTCAACATTCTTTGTAGGAAAGCAAGTGATTCCTAGAACCGAATGAGCTTATTTCACACAGTACAATGTTCGGCAATGAAGATGTTTGTTTTCTCAAGAAACTACTTTAGAAATGAGGCGAATCTACTAACTTGGCCATCTTGTTAGATTACACAAACAAGGAATGTTTGAACTTGCTGCACTCAACCTTCTTTGTAGGAAAGCAAGTGATTCCTAGAACGAATTAGCTTATTTCACACAGTACAATGTTGGCACTGAAGATGTTTGTTTTCTAAAGAAACTACTTTTTAAAATGTCGAATCTACTAACTTGGCCATCTTTTTAGATTACATTAACAAGGAAAGTTTGAACTTGCTGCACTCAACCTTCTTTGTAGGAAAGCAAGTGATTCCTAGAACCGAATGAGCTTATTTCACACAGTACAATGTTCGGCAATGAAGATGTTTGTTTTTCTCAAGAAACTACTTTAGAAATGAGGCGAATCTTCTAACTTGGCCATCTTTTAGATTACACAAACTAGGAATGTTTGAACTTGCTGCACTCAACCTTCTTTGAAGAAATTAAACTGATTCCTAGAAGCGAATTGACTTATTTCACACAGTACAATGTTCTGTATTGAAGATGTTTGTTTTCTAAAGAAACTACTTTAGAAATGAAGCAAATCTACTACATTGTGCATCTTGTTAGATTACATTAACAAGGAAAGTTTGAACTTGCTGCACTCAACCTTCTTTGTAGGAAAGCAAGTGATTCCTAGAACAGAATGAGCTTATTTCACACAGTACAATGTTCGGCAATGAAGATGTTTGTTTTCTCAACAAACTACTTTACAAATGAGTCGAATCTACTAACTTGGCCACATCTTTTTAGATTACATTAACAAGGAAAGTTTGAACTTGCTGCACTCAACCTTCTTTGTAGGAAAGCAAGTGATTCCTAGAACCGAATGAGCTTATTTCACACAGTACAATGTTAGGCCATGAAGATGTTTGTTTTCTCAACAAACTACTTTACAAATGTGGCGAATCTACTAACTTGTACATCTTTTAGATTACACAAACTAGGAAAGTTTGAACTTGCTGCACTCAACCTTCTTTGTACAAATTAAAGTGATTCCTAGAAGCAAATTAACTTATTTCACACAGTACAATGTTCGGCAATGAAGATGTTTTTTTCTAAAGAAACTACTTTAGAAATGAGGCCAATCTACGACCTTGTGCATCTTTTCAGATTACATTAACTAGGAAAGTTTGAACTTGCTGCACTCAACCTTCTTTGTAGGAAAGCAAGTGATTCCTAGAACCGAATGAGCTTATTTCACACAGTACAATGTTCGGCAATGAAGATGTTTGTTTTCTCAACAAACTACTTTACAAATGAGTCGAATCTACTAACTTGGCCATCTTTTTAGATTACACAAACAAGGAAAGTTTGAACTTGCTGCACTCAACCTTCTTTGTAGGAAAGCAAGTGATTCCTAGAACCGAATGAGCTTATTTCACACAGTACAATGTTAGGCAATGAAGATGTTTGTTTTCTCAACAAACTACTTTACAAATGAGGCGAATCTTCTAACTTGGCCATCTTTTTAGATTACATTAACAAGGAAAGTTTGAACTTGCTGCACTCAACCTTCTTTGTAGGAAATTAAACTGATTCCTAGAACCGAATTAGCTTATTTCACACAGTACAGTGTTCAGTACTGAAGATGTTTGTTTTCTAAAGAAACTACTTTAGAAATGAGGCGAATCCACTAACTTGTACATCTTTTAGATTACACAAACTAGGAAAGTTTGAACTTGCTGCACTCAACCTTCTTTGTAGGAAAGCAAGTGATTGCTAGAATCGAACTAGCTCATTTCACATAGTACAGTGTTCGGTAATGAGGATGTTTGTTTTCTAAACAAACTACTTTAGAAATGAGGCCAATCTACTAAGTTGTGCATCTTTTCAGATTACATTAACAAGGAAAGTTTGAACTGGCTGCACTCAACCTTCTTTGTAGGAAAGCAACTGATTCATAGAACCGAATGAGCTTATTTCACACAGTACAATGTTCGGCAATGAAGATGTTTGTTTTCTCAACAAAGTACTTTACAAATGAGGCGAATCTTCTAACGTGGCCCTCTTTTTAGATTACATTAACAAGGAATGTTTGAACTTGCTGCACTCAACCTTCTTCGTAGAAATTATACTGATTCCTAGAAGCGAATGAGCTTATTTCACACAGTACAATGTACGGCAATGAAGATGTTTGTTTTCTCAACAAACTACTTTACAAATGAGTTCAATCTACTAACTTGGCCATCTTTTTACATTACATTAACAAGGAAAGTTTGAACTTGCTGCACTCAACCTTCTTGTAGAAATTAAAGTGATTCCTAGAACGAATTAGCTTATTTCACACAGTACAATGTTCGGCAATGAAGATGTTTGTTTTCAAAGAAACTACTTTAGAAATGAGGCCAATCTACTACGTTGTGCATCTTTTTAGATTACATTAACAAGGAAAGTTTGAACTTGCTGCACTCAACATTCTTTGTAGGAAAGCAACTGATTCCTAGAATCGACCTAGCTTATTTCACACAGTACAATGTTAGGTAATGAAGATTTTTGTTTTCTAAACAAACTACTTTAGAAATGAGGCCAATCTACTAAGTTGTACATCTTTTCAGATTACATTAACAAGGAAAGTTTGAACTTGCTGCACTCAACCTTCTTTGTAGGAAAGCAAGTGATTCCTAGAACCGAATGAGCTTATTTCACACAGTACAATGTTGGCAATGAAGATGTTTGTTTTCTCAACAAACTACTTTACAAATGAGGGCGAATCTACTAATTTGGCCATCTTTTTAGATTACATTAACAAGGAAAGTTTGAACTTGCTGCACTCAAACTTCTTTGTAGAAATTAAAGTGATTCCTAGAACCGAAATTAGCTTATTTCACACAGTACAATGTTTGGTACTGAAGATGTTTGTTTTTCTAAAGAAACTACTTTAGAAATGAGGCCAATCTACTACCTTGTGCATCTTTTCAGATTACATTAACAAGGAAAGTTTGAACTTGCTGCACTCAACCTTCTTTGTAGGAAAGCAAGTGATTCCTAGAAACGAATGAGCTTATTTCACACAGTACAATGTTGGCAATGAAGATGTTTGTTTTCTCAACAAACTACTTTACAAATGAGGCAAATCTACTAACTTGTGTACATCTTGTTAGATTACATTAACAAGGAAAGTTTGAACTTGCTGCACTCAACCTTCTTTGTAGGAAAGCAAGTGATTCCTAGAACCAAATGAGCTTATTTCACACAGTACAATGTTCTACAATGAAGATGTTTGTTTTTCAAGAAACTACTTTTAGAAATGGGGCGAATCTACTAACTTGTACATCTTGTTAGATTACACAGAAGGAAAGTTTGAACTTGCTGCACTCAACCTTCTTTGTAGAAATTAAAGTGATTCCTAGAAGCTTAATTAACTTATTTCACACAGTACAATGTTTGGGTACTGAAGATGTTTGTTTTCTCAAAGAAACTACTTTAGAAATGAGGCCAATCTACTACCTTGTACATCTTTTTAGATTACACAAAACAAGGAAAGTTTGAACTTGCTGCACTCAACCTTCTTTGTAGGAAAGCAAGTGATTCCTAGAACCGAATGAGCTTATTTCACACAGTACAATGTTAGGCAATGAAGATGTTTGTTTTCAAAACTACTTTACAAATGAGGCGAATCTACTAACTTGTACATCTTTTTAGATTACACAAACTAGGAAAGTTTGAACTTGCTGCACTCAACCTTCTTTTCAAGAAATTAAACTGATTCCTAGAACGAATTAGCTTATTTCACACAGTACAATGTTAGGCAATGAAGATGTTTGTTTTCTCAAGAAACTACTTTAGAAATGAGGCCAATCTACTAACTTGTACATCTTTTTAGATTACATTAACAAGGAAAGTTTGAACTTGCTGAACTCAACCTTCTTTGTAGGAAAGCAACTGATTCCTAGAACTGAATGAGCTTATTTCACACAGTACAATGTTTGGCAATGAAGATGTTTGTTTTCTCAACAAACTACTTTAAAATGAGTCGAATCTACTAACTTGGACATCTTTTTAGATTACACAAACAAGGAAAGTTTGAACTTGCTGCACTCAACCTTCTTTGTAGGAAAGCAAGTGATTCCTAGAACCGAATGAGCTTATTTTCACACAGTACAATGTTCGGCAATGAAGATGTTTGTTTTCTCAACAAACTACTTTACAAATGAGGCGAATCTACTAACTTGGCCATCTTTTTAGATTACATTAACAAGGAAAGTTTGAACTTGCTGCACTCAACCTTCTTTTAGGAAAGCAACTGATTCCTAGAACCGAATGAGCTTATTTCACACAGTACAATGTTCGGCAATGAAGATGTTTGTTTTCTCAACAAACTACTTTACAAATGAGGCGAATCTACTAACTTGGCCATCTTTTAGATTACAAACAAGGAAAGTTTGAACTTGCTGCACTCAACCTTCTTTGTAGGAAAGCAAGTGATTCCTAGAACAGAATTAGCTTATTTCACACAGTACAATGTTCGGCAATGAAGATGTTTGTTTTCTCAAGAAACTACTTTAGAAATGAGGCGAATCTACTACTTGTACATCTTTTTAGATTACACAAACAAGGAAAGTTTGAACTTGCTGCACTCAACCTTCTTTGTAGGAAAGCAAGTGATTCCTAGAACCGAATTAGCTTATTTCACACAGTACAATGTTCGGCAATGAAGATGTTTGTTTTCTCAAGAAACTACTTTAGAAATGAGGCGAATCTACTAACTTGTACATCTTGTTAGATTACACAAACTAGGAAAGTTTGAACTTGCTGCACTCAACCTTCTTTGTAGGAAAGCAAGTGATTCCTAGAAAGAATTAGCTTATTTCACACAGTACAATGTTCGGCAATGAAGATGTTTGTTTTCTCAAGAAACTACTTTAGAAATGAGGCGAATCTACTAACTTGTACATCTTTTTAGATTACACAAACTAGGAAAGTTTGAACTTGCTGCACTCAACCTTCTTTGTAGGAAAGCAAGTGATTCCTAGAACCGAATTGAGCTTATTTCACACAGTACAATGTTGACAATGAAGATGTTTGTTTTCTCAAGAAACTACTTTAGAAATGGGCGAATCTACTAACTTGTACATCTTGTTAGATTACATTAACAAGGAAAGTTTGAACTTGCTGCACTCAACCTTCTTTGTAGGAAAGCAAGTGATTCCTAGAACCGAATGAGCTTATTTCACACAGTACAATGTTTGGCAATGAAGATGTTTGTTTTCTCAAGAAACTACTTTAGAAATGAGGCGAATCTACTAACTTGTACATCTTTTAGATTACACAAACTAGGAAAGTTTGAACTTGCTGCACTCAACCTTCTTTGTAGGAAAGCAAGTGATTCCTAGAACGAATTAGCTTATTTCACACAGTACAATGTTGGCAATGAAGATGTTTGTTTTCTCAAGAAACTACTTTAGAAATGAGGTGAATCTACTAACTTGTACATCTTGTTAGATTACACAAACTAGGAAAGTTTGAACTTGCTGCACTCAACCTTCTTTGTAGGAAAGCAAGTGATTCCTAGAACCGAATTAGCTTATTTCACACAGTACAATGTTGGCAATGAAGATGTTTGTTTTCTCAAGAAACTACTTTGAAAATGAGGTGAATCTACTAACTTGTACATCTTGTTAGATTACACAAACTAGGAAAGTTTGAACTTGCTGCACTCAACCTTCTTTGTAGGAAAGCAAGTGATTCCTAGAACGAATTAGCTTATTTCACACAGTACAATGTTCGGCAATGAAGATGTTTGTTTTCTCAAGAAACTACTTTAGAAATGAGGCGAATCTACTAACTTGTACATCTTGTTAGATTACACAAACTAGGAAAGTTTGAACTTGCTGCACTCAACCTTCTTTGTAGGAAAGCAAGTGATTCCTAGAACCGAATGAGCTTATTTCACACAGTACAATGTTGGCAATGAAGATGTTTGTTTTCTCAAGAAACTACTTTAGAAATGAGGCGAATCTACTAACTTGTACATCTTGTTAGATTACACAAACTAGGAAAGTTTGAACTTGCTGCACTCAACCTTCTTTGTAGGAAAGCAAGTGATTCCTAGAAAGAATTAGCTTATTTCACACAGTACAATGTTGGCAATGAAGATGTTTGTTTTCTCAAAGAAACTACTTTAGAAATGAGGCCAATCTACTAACTTGTACATCTTGTTAGATTACACAAACTAGGAAAGTTTGAACTTGCTGCACTCAACCTTCTTTGTAGGAAAGCAAGTGATTCCTAGAACCGAATGAGCTTATTTCACACAGTACAATGTTCGGCAATGAAGATGTTTGTTTTCTCAAGAAACTACTTTAGAAATGAGTCGAATCTACTAACTTGTACATCTTGTTAGATTACACAAACTAGGAAAGTTTGAACTTGCTGCACTCAACCTTCTTTGTAGGAAAGCAAGTGATTCCTAGAACCGAATTAGCTTATTTCACACAGTACAATGTTAGGCAATGAAGATGTTTGTTTTCTCAAGAAACTACTTTAGAAATGAGGCGAATCTACTAACTTGTACATCTTGTTAGATTACACAAACAAGGAAAGTTTGAACTTGCTGCACTCAACCTTCTTTGTAGGAAAGCAAGTGATTCCTAGAACCGAATTAGCTTATTTCACACAGTACAATGTTCGGCAATGAAGATGTTTGTTTTCTCAAGAAACTACTTTACAAATGAGGCGAATCTACTAACTTGTACATCTTGTTAGATTACACAAACTAGGAAAGTTTGAACTTGCTGCACTCAACCTTCTTTGTAGGAAAGCAAGTGATTCCTAGAACGAATTAGCTTATTTCACACAGTACAATGTTCGGCAATGAAGATGTTTGTTTTCTCAAGAAACTACTTTAGAAATGAGCGAATCTACTAACTTGTACATCTTGTTAGATTACACAAACTAGGAAAGTTTGAACTTGCTGCACTCAACCTTCTTTGTAGGAAAGCAAGTGATTCCTAGAACCGAATTAGCTTATTTCACACAGTACAATGTTAGGCAATGAAGATGTTTGTTTTCTCAAGAAACTACTTTAGAAATGAGGCCAATCTACTAACTTGTACATCTTGTTAGATTACACAAACTAGGAAAGTTTGAACTTGCTGCACTCAACCTTCTTTGTAGGAAAGCAAGTGATTCCTAGAACCGAATTAGCTTATTTCACACAGTACAATGTTCGGCAATGAAGATGTTTGTTTTCTCAAGAAACTACTTTAGAAATGAGGTGAATCTACTAACTTGTACATCTTGTTAGATTACACAAACAAGGAAAGTTTGAACTTGCTGCACTCAACCTTCTTTGTAGGAAAGCAAGTGATTCCTAGAACGAATTAGCTTATTTCACACAGTACAATGTTCGGCAATGAAGATGTTTGTTTTCTCAAAAACTACTTTAGAAATGAGGCCAATCTACTAACTTGTACATCTTTTTAGATTACACAAACAAGGAAAGTTTGAACTTGCTGCACTCAACCTTCTTTGTAGGAAAGCAAGTGATTCCTAGAACCCGAATTAGCTTATTTCACACAGTACAATGTTTGGCAATGAAGATGTTTGTTTTCTCAAGAAACTACTTTACAAATGAGGTTAATCTACTAACTTGTACATCTTGTTAGATTACACAAACTAGGAAAGTTTGAACTTGCTGCACTCAACCTTCTTTGTAGGAAAGCAAGTGATTCCTAGAACCGAATTAGCTTATTTCACACAGTACAATGTTCGGCAATGAAGATGTTTTGTTTTCTAAAGAAACTACTTTAGAAATGAGGTGAATCTACTAACTTGTACATCTTGTTAGATTACACAAACTAGGAAAAGTTTGAACTTGCTGCACTCAACCTTCTTTGTAGGAAAGCAAGTGATTCCTAGAACCGAATTAGCTTATTTCACACAGTACAATGTTCGGCAATGAAGATGTTTGTTTTCTCAAGAAACTACTTTAGAAATGAGGCGAATCTTCTAACTTGTACATCTTGTTAGATTACACTAACTAGGAAAGTTTGAACTTGCTGCACTCAACCTTCTTTGTAGGAAAGCAAGTGATTCCTAGAACCGAATTAGCTTATTTCACACAGTACAGTGTTCGGCAATGAAGATGTTTGTTTTCTAAAGAAACTACTTTAGAAATGAGGCCAATCTACTACGTTGTACATCTTTTTAGATTACATTAACAAGGAAAGTTTGAACTTGCTGCACTCAACCTTCTTTGTAGGAAAGCAAGTGATTCCTAGAACCGAATGAGCTTATTTCACACAGTACAATGTTCGAAGCAATGAAGATGTTTGTTTTCTCAACAAACTACTTTACAAATGGGGCGAATCTTCTAACTTGTACATCTTTTTAGATTACACAAATTAAGAGGAAAGTTTGAACTTGCTGCACTCAACCTTCTTTGTAGAAATTAAAGTGATTCCTAGAAGCGAATTAACTTATTTCACACAGTACAGTGTTGGTATTGAAGATGTTTCTTTTCTAAAGAAACTCCTTTAGAAATGAGGCCAATCTACTACCTTGTGCATCTTGTTAGATTACATTAAACTAGGAAAAGTTTGAACTTGCTGGACTCAACCTTCTTTGTAGGAAAGCAACTGATTCCTAGAACCGAATGAGCTCATTTCACACAGTACAATGTTCGGCAATGAAGATGTTTGTTTTCTCAACAAACTACTTTAGAAATGAGGCGAATCTACTAACTTGTACATCTTTTTAGATTACATTAACAAGGAATGTTTGAACTTGCTGCACTCAACCTTCTTTGTAGAAATTAAAATGATTCCTAGAACCGAATTAGCTTATTTCACACAGTACAATGTTCGGCAATGAAGATGTTTGTTTTCTCAAGAAACTACTTTAGAAATGAGCCAAATCTACTAACTTGTACATCTTGTTAGATTACATTAACAAGGAAAGTTTGAACTTGCTGCACTCAACCTTCTTTGTAGGAAAGCAAGTGATTCCAAAGAACCGAATGAGCTTATTTCACACAGTACAATGTTTCGGCAATGAAGATGTTTGTTTTCTCAACAAACTACTTTACAAATGAGTTGAATCTACTAACTTGGCCATCTTTTTAGATTACATTAACAAGGAAAGTTTGAACTTGCTGCACTCAACCTTCTTTGTAGGAAAGCAACTGATTCCTAGAACCAAATTAGCTTATTTCACACAGTACAATGTTCGGCAATGAAGATGTTTGTTTTCTCAAGAAACTACTTTACAAATGAGGCGAATCTTCTAACTTGCCATCTTTTTAGATTACACAAACAAGGAATGTTTGAACTTGCTGCACTCAACCTTCTTGAAGAAATTAAACTGATTCCTAGAGCGAATTGAGCTTATTTCACACAGTACAATGTTCTGTACTGAAGATGTTTGTTTTCTAAAGAAACTACTTTAAAAATGGGCCAATCTACTACATTGTGCATCTTTTTAGATTACATTAACAAGGAAAGTTTGAACTTGCTGCACTCAACCTTCTCTGTAGGAAAGCAACTGATTCCTAGATCCGAATGAGCTTATTTCACACAGTACAATGTTCGGTAATGAAGATATTTGTTTTCTCAACAAACTACTTTACAAATGAGTCGAATCTACTAACTTGGCCATCTTTTTTGATTACATTCACAAGGAAAGTTTGAACTTGCTGCACTCAACCTTCTGTGTAGGAAAGCAAGTGATTCCTAGAACCGAATGAGCTTATTTCACACAGTACAAGGTTCGGCAATGAAGGCGTTTGTTTTCTCAACAAAGTACTTAACAAATGAGGAGAATCTTCTAACTTGGCCATCTATTTTGATGACATTAACAAGGAATGTTTGAACTTGCTGCACTCAACCTTCTTCGTAGATATTAAACTGATTCCTAGAAGCGAATTAACTTTTTTCACACAGTACAGTGTTCGGTACTGAAGATGTTTCTTTTCTAAAGAAACTACTTTAGAAATGAGGCCAATATACTACGTTGTACATCTTTTCAGATTACATTAACAAGGAAAGTTTGAACTTGCTGCACTCAACCTTCTTTGTAGCAAAGCAACTGATTCCTAGAACCGAATGAGCTTTTTACACAGTACAATGTTCCGTAATGAAGATGTTTTTTTTCAACAAACTACTTTACAAATGAGTCGAATCTACTAACTTGGCCATCTTTTTAGATTACATTAAACAAGGAAAGTTTGAACTTGCTGCACTCAACCTTCTTTGTAGGAAAGCAACTGATTCCTAGAACCGAATGAGCTTATTTCACACAGTACAATGTTCGGCAATGAAGATGTTTGTTTTCTCAACAAAGTACCTTTACAAATGGGGCGAATCTTCTAACTTGTACATCTTTTGACATTACATTAACAAGGAAAGTTTGAACTTGCTGCACTCAACCTTCTTTGTAGGAAATTAAAGTGATTCCTAGAAAGCGAATTAGCTTATTTCACACAGTACAGTGTTGGTACTGAAGATGTTTGTTTTTCTAAAGAAACTACTTTAGAAATGAGGCCAATCTACTATGTTGTGCATCTTTTTAGATTACATTAACAAGGAAAGTTTGAACTTGCTGCACTCAACCTTCTGTGTAGGAAAGCAACTGATTCCTAGAACGAATTAGCTTATTTCACACAGTACAATGTTCGGCAATGAAGATGTTTGTTTTCTCAACAAAGTAATTTACAAATGATGCTAATGTTCTAACTTTACATCTTGTTAGATTACATTAACAAGGAAAGTTTGAACTTGCTGCACTCAACTTTCTTCGTAGAAATTAAAGTGTTTTCAGAGGCGAATTAGCTTATTTCACACAGTACAGTGTTGACATTGAAGATGTTTCTTTTCTAAAGAAACTACTTTAGAAATGAGGCGAATCCACTAACTTGTATATCTTGTTAGATTACACAAAGTAGGAAAGTTTGAACTTGCTGCACTCAACCTTCTTCGTAGGAAAGCAAGTGATCCGTAGAATCGAACTTGCTCATTTCCATAGTACAGTGTTCGGTAATGAAGATGTTTGTTTTCTAAACAAACTACATTAGAAATGAGGCCAATCTACTAAGTTGTGCATCTTCTCAGATATCATTAACAAGGAAAGTTTGAACTTGCTGCACTCAACCTTCTTTGTAGGAAAGCAACTGATTCCTAGAACCGAATGAGCTTATTTCACACAGTACAATGTTCGGCAATGAAGATGTTTGTTTTCTCAACACAGTACTTTACAAATGAGTCGAATATACTAACTTGGCCATCTTTTTAGATTACATTAACAAGGAAAGTTTGAACTTGCTGTACTCAACCTTCTTTGTAGGAAAGCAACTGATTCCTAGAACCCAATGAGCTTATTTCACACAGTACAAGTATCGGCAATGAAGATGTTTGTTTTCTCAACAAAGTACTTTACAAATGAGGCGAATCTTCTAACTTGGCCATCTTTTGAGATTACATTAAGAAGGAATGTTTGAACTTGCTGCACTCAACCTTCTTCGTAGAAATTAAACTGATTCCTAGAAGCGAATTAACTTATTTCACACAGTACAGTGTTCGGTACTGAAGATGTTTCTTTTATAAAGAAACTAATTTAGAAATGAGGCCAATCTACTACGTTGTGCATCTTTTCAGATTACATAAACAAGGAAAGTTTGAACTTGCTGCAATCAACCTTCTTTGTAGGAAAGCAACTGGTTCCTAGAACCGAATGAGCTTATTTCACACAGTACAATGTTCGGCAATGAAGATGTTTGTTTTCTCAACAAACTACTTTACAAATGAGGCGAATCTTCTAAGTTGGCCATCTTTTTAGATTACATTAACAAGGAATGTTTGTACTTGCTGCACTCAACCTTCTTCGTAGAAATTAAACTGATTCCTAGAAGCGTATTAACTTATTTCACACAGTACAGTGTTCGGCAATTAAGATGTTTGTTTTCTCAAGAAACTACTTTACAAATGAGTCGAATCTACTAACTTGGCCATCTTTTTAGATTACATTAACAATGAAAGTTTGAACTTGCTGCACTCAACCTTCTTTGTAGGAAAGCAACTGATTCCTAGAAGCGAATGAGCTTATTTCACACAGTACAATGTTCGGCAATGAAGATGTGTGTTTTCTCAACAAAGTACTTTACAAATAAGTCGAATCTCCTAGCTTGGCCATCTTTTTAGATTACATTAACAAGGAAAGTTTGAACTTGCTGCACTCAACCTTCTTTGTAGGAAAGCAACTGATTCCTAGAAGCGAATGAGCTTATTTCACACAGTACAATGTTCGGCAATGAAGATGTTTGTTTTCTCAACAAAGTTCTTTACAAAAGAGGCGAATCTTCTAACTTGGCCATCTTTTTAGATTACATTAACAAGGAAAGTTTGAACTTCCTGTACTCAAACTTCTTCGAAGAAATTAAACTGATTCCTAGAAGCGAATTAACTTATTTCACACAGTACAGTGTTCGGTACTGAAGATATTTCTTTTCAAAAGAAACTACTTTAGAAATGAGGCCAATCTACGACCTTGTGCATCTTTTCAGATTACATTAACAAGGAAAGTTTGAACTTGGTGCACTCAACCTTTTTTGTAGGAAAGCAACTGATTCCTAGAACCGAATGAGCTTATTTCACACAGTACCATACTCGGCAATGAAGATGTTTGTTTTCTCAACAAACTACTTTACAAATGAGACGAATCTTCTAACTTGGCCATCTTTTTAGATTACATTAACAAGGAAAGTTTGAACTTGCTGCACTCAACCTTCTTCGTAGAAATTAAAGTGATTCCTAGAACAATTAGCTTATTTCACACAGTACAGTGTTCGGCACTGAAGATGTTTCTTTTCTAAAGAAACTACTTTAGAAATGAGGCGAATCCACTAACTTGTACATCTTGTTAGATTACACAAACTAGGAAAGTTTGAACATGCTGCACTCAACCTTCTTTGTAGGAAAGCAAGTGATTCCTAGAATCGAATTAGCTCATTTCCATAGTACAGTGTTCGGTAATGAAGATGTTTGTTTTCTAAACAAACTACTTTAGAAATGAGGCCAATCTACTAAGTTGTACATCTTGTTAGATTCCATTAACTAGGAAAGTTTTAACTTGCTGGACTCAACCTTCTTTGTAGGAAAGCAAGTGATTCCTAGAACCGAATGAGCTTATTTCACACAGTACAATGTTCGGCAATGAAGATGTTTGTTTTCTCAACAAAGTACTTTACAAAATCGAATATACTAACTTGTCCATCTTGTTAGATTACATTAACAAGGAAAGTTTGAACTTGCTGCACTCAACCTTCTTTGTAGGAAAGCAACTGATTCATAGAACCGAATGAGCTTATTTCACACAGTACAAGGTTCGGCAATGAAGATGTTTGTTTTTCTCAACAAACTACTTTACAAATGAGGCGAATCTTCTAACTTGTACATCTTGTTAGTTTACACAAACAAGGAATGTTTGAACTTGCTCACTCAACCTTCTTTGTAGAAATTAAACTGATTCCTAGAACGAATTAACTTATTTCACACAGTACAGTGTTGGTACTGAAGATGTTTGTTTTCTAAGGAAACTACTTTAGAAATGAGGCCAATCTACTACATGCATCTTCTTTTCAGATTACATTAACAAGGAAAGTTTGAACTTGCTGCACTCAACCTTCTTTGTAGGAAAGCAACTGATTCCCAGAACCGAATGAGCTTATTTCACACAGTACAATGTTCGGCAATGAAGATGTTTGTTTTCTCAACAAACTACTTTACAAATGAGTCGAATCTACTAACTTGGCCATCTTTTTAGATTACATTAACAAGGAAAGTTTGAATTGTTGCACTCAACATTCTTTGTAGGAAAGCAACTGATTCCTAGAACCGAATGAGCTTATTTCACACAGTACAAGGTTCGGCAATGAAGATGTTACTTTTCTCAACAAACTACTTTACAAATGAGGTGAATCTACTAACTTGGCCATCTTTTTAGATTACATTAACAAGGAAAGTTTGAACTTGCTGCACTCAACCTTCTTTGTAGGAAAGCAACTGATTGCTAGAACCGAATGAGCTTATTTCACACAGTACAATGTTCGGCAAAGAAGATGTTTGTTTTCTCAACAAACTACTTTACAAATGAGTCGAATCTTCTAACTTGGCGATCTTTCTAATTACATTAAGAAGGAAAGTTTGAACTTGCTGCACTCAACCTTCTTCGTAGAAACTAAACTTATTCCTAGAAGCGAATTAACTTATTTCACACAGTACAGTGTTCGGTACTGAAGATGTTTCTTTTCTAAAGAAACTGCTTTAGAAAGTTTGAACTTGCTGCACTCAACCTTCTTTTTAGGAAAGCAACTGATTCCTAGAACCGAATGAGCTTATTTCACACAGTACAGTGTTCGGTACTGAAGATGTTTCTTTTCTAAAGAAACTACTTTAGAAATGAGGCGAATCCACTAACTTGTACATCTTGTTATATTACACAAAGTAGGAAAGTTTAAACTTGCTGCACTCAACCTTCATCGTAGGAAAGCAAGTGATTCCTAGAATCGAAGTAGCTCATTTCACATAGTACAGTGTTCGGTAATGAAGATGTTTGTTTTCTAAACAAATTACTTTAGAAACGAGGCCAATCTACTAAGTTGTGCAACATTTCAGATTACATTAACAAGGAAAGTTTGAACTTGCTGCACTCCACCTTCTTTGTAGGAAAGCATGTGATTCCTAGAAACGAATGAGCTTATTTCACACAGTACAATGTTCGGCAATGAAGATCTTTGTTTTCTCAACAAACTACTTTACAAATGAGTCGAATCTACTAACTTGGCCGTCTTTTTAAACTACATTAACAAGGAAAGTTTGAACTTGCTGCACTCAACCTTCTGTGTAGGAAAGCAACTGATTCCTAGAACCGAATGAGCTTATTTCACACAGTACAATGTTCGGCAATGAAGATGTTTGTTTTCTCAACAAACTACTTTACAAATGAGTCGAATCTACTAACTTGGCCATCTTTTTAGATTACATTAACAAGTAAAGTTTGAACTTGCTGCATTGAACCTTCTTCGTAGAAATTAAACTGATTCCTAAAAGTGAAGTAACTTATTTCACACAGTACAGTGTTCGGTACTGAAGATGTTTCTTTTCTAAGGAAACTACTTTAGAAATGATGCGAATCCACTAACTTGTACATCTTGTTAGATTACACAAAGTAGGAAAGTTTGAACTTGCTGCACTCAACCTTCTTCGAAGAAATTAAACTGATTCCTAGAAGCGAATTGACTTATTTCACACAGTACAATGTTCTGTACTGAAGATGTTTCCTTTCTAAAGAAACTACTTTAGAAATGAGGCCAATCTACTACATTGTGCATCTTTTCCGATTACATTAACAAGGAAAGTTTGAACTTGCTGCACTCAACCTTCTCTGTAGGAAAGCAACTGATTCCTAGAACCGAATGAGCTTATTTCACACAGTGCAATGTTCGGTAATGAAGATGTTTGTTTTCTCAACAAACTACTTTACAAATGAGTCGAATCTACTAACTTGGCCATCTTTTTTGATTACATTCACAAGGAAAGTTTGAACTTGCTGCACTCAACCTTCTGTGTAGGAAAGCAAGTGATTCCTACAACCGAATGAGCTTATTTCACACAGTACAAGGTTCGGCAATGAAGGCGTTTGTTTTCTCAACAAAGTACTTAACAAATGAGGAGAATCTTCTAACTTGGCCATCTTTTTGATTACATTAACAAGGAATGTTTGAACTTGCTGCACTCAACCTTCTTCGTAAATATTAAACTGATTCCTAGAAGCGAATTAACTTTTTTCACACAGTACAGTGTTTTTGTACTGAAGATGTTTCTTTTCTAAAGAAACTACTTTACAAATGAGGCCAATATACTACGTTGTACATCTTTTCAGATTACATTAACAAGGAAAGTTTGAACTTGCTGCACTCAACCTTCTTTGTAGCAAAGCAACTGATTCCTAGAACCGAATGAGCTTTTTTTACACAGTACAATGTTCCGTAATGAAGGTGTTTGTTTTCTCAACAAACTACTTTACAAATGAGTCGAATCTACTAACTTTGCCATCTTTTTAGATTACATTAACAAGGAAAGTTTGAACGAGCTGCAGTCAACCTTCTTTGTAGGAAAGCAACTGATTCCTAGAACCGAATGAGCTTATTTCACACAGTACAATGTTCGGCAATGAAGATGTTTGTTTTCCCAACAAAGTACCTTACAAATGGGGCGAATCTTCTAACTTGGCCATCTTTTGAGATTACATTAACAAGGAAAGTTTGAACTTGCTGCACTCAACCTTCTTCGTAGAAATTAAACTGATTCCTAGAAGTGAATTAACTTATTTCACACAGTACAGTGTTCTGTACTGAAGATGTTTCTTTTCTAAAGAAACTACTTTAGAAATGAGGCCAATCTACTATGTTGTGCATCTTTTCAGATTACATTAACAAGGAAATTTTGAACTTGCTGCACTCAACCTTCTGTGTAGGAAAGCAACTGATTCCTAGAACCGAATGAGCTTATTTCACACAGTACAATGTTCGGCAATGAAGATGTTTGTTTTCTCAACAAAGTAATTTACAAATGATGCTAATGTTCTAACTTGGCCATGTTTTTAGATTACATTAACAAGGAAAGTTTGAACTTGCTGCACTGAACTTTCTTCGTAGAAATTAAAGTGTTTCCAGGAAGCGAATTAACTTATTTCACACAGTACAGTGTTCGGTATTGAAGATGTTTCTTTTCTAAAGAAACTACTTTAGAAATGAGGCGAATCCACTAACTTGTATATCTTGTTAGATTACACAAAGTAGGAAAGTTTGAACTTGCTGCACTCAACCTTCTTCGTAGGAAAGCAAGTGATCCGTAGAATCGAACTTGCTCATTTCCATAGTACAGTGTTCGGTAATGAAGATGTTTGTTTTCTAAACAAACTAATTAGAAATGAGGCCAATCTACTAAGCTGTGCATCTTCTCAGATATCATTAACAAGGAAAGTTTGAACTTGCTGCACTCAACCTTCTTCGTAGAAATTAAACTGATTCCTAGAAGCGAATTAAGTTATTTCACACAGTACAGTGTTCGGTACTGAAGATGTTTCTTTTCTAAAGAAACTACTTTAGAAATGAGGCGAATCCAGTAACTTGTACATCATCTTAGATTACACAAAGTAGGAAAGTTTCAACTTGCTGCACTCAACCTTCTTCGTAGGAAAGCAAGTGATTCCTAGAAACGAACTAGCTTATTTCACATTGTACAGTGTTGGGTAATGAAGATGTTTGTTTTCTAAACAAACTACTTTAGTAATGAGGCCAATCTACTAAGTTGTGCATCTTTTCAGATTACATTAACAAGGAAAGTTTGAACTTGCTGCACTCAACCTTCTTTGTAGGAAAGTAACTGATTCCTAGCAGCGAATTAACTTTTTTCACACAGTACAGTGTTCGGTACTGAAGATGTTTCTTTTCTAAAGAAACTACTTTAGAAATGAGGCGAATCCACTAACTTGTACACCTTGTTAGATTAAACAAACTAGGAAAGTTTGAACTTGCTGTACTCAACCTTCTTCGTAGGAAAGCAAGTGATTCCTAGAATCGAACTAGCTCATTTCACATAGTACAGTGATCGGTAATGAAGATGTTTGTTTTCTAAACAAACTACTTTAGAAATGAGGCCAATCTACTAAGTTGTGCATCTTCTCAGATTACATTAACAAGGAAAGTTTGAACTTGCTGCACTCAAACTTCTTTGTAGGAAAGCAACTGATTCCTAGAACCGAATGAGCTTATTTCACACAGTACAATGTTCGGCAATGAAGATGTTTGTTTTCTCAACAAACTACTTTACAAATGAGTCGAATCTACTAACTTGGCCATCTTTTTAGATTACATTAACAAGGAAAGTTTTAACTTGCTGCACTCATCCTTCTTTGTAGGAAAGCAACTGATTCCTAGAACCGAATGAGCTTATTTCACACAGTACTATGTTCGGCAATGAAGATGTTTGTTTTCTCAACAAACTAATTTACGAATGAGTCGAATCTACTAACTTGGCCATCTTTTTAGATTACATTAAGAAGGAAAGTTTGAACTTGCTGCACTCAACCTTCTTTGTAGGAAAGCAACTGATTCCTAGAACCGAATCAACTTATTTCACACAGTACAGTGTTCGGTACTGAAGATGTTTGTTTTCTCAACAAACTAATTTAGAAATGATGCGAATCCACTGATTTGTACATCTTGTTAGATTACACAAACTAGGAAAGTTTGAACTTCCTGCACTCAACAATCTTTGTAGGAAATTAAACTGACTCCTTAGGCGAATTAGCTCATTTCACACAGTACAGTGTTCGATTACCGAAGATGTTTCTTTTCTAAAGAAACTACTTTAGAAATGAGGCCAATCTACTAAGTCGTGCATCTTTTTGGAGTTACGTTAACAAGGAAAGTTTCAACTGGCTACATTACACCTTCTTTGTAGGAAAGAAAGTGATTCTAGAACTAAATTAGCTTTGTTCACACAGTACAATGTTTGGCAATGAAGATGTTTGTTTTCTCAACAAACTACTTTACTCAACCTTCTTTGTAGAAAAGCAGCTGATTCCTAGAACCGAATGAGCTTATTTCACACAGTACAATGTTCGGCAATGAAGATGTTTGTTTTCTCAACAAGGAAAGTTTGAACCTCCTAAACTCAACCATCTTTTGTAGAAAGTAAACTGATTCCTACAACTGAATTAGCTCATTTCACAAAGTACAAAGTTTGGCAATTTAGGTTTGTTTTCTAAAGAAACTACTTTAGAAATGGGCGAATCTACTAACTTGGACATCTTTTTAGATTACATTAACAAGGAAAGTTTGAACTTGCTGCACTCAACCTTCTTTCAGGAAAGCAAGTGATTCCTAGAAACGAACTAGCTCATTTCACATAGTACAGTGTTCAGTAATGAATATGTTTGTTTTCGATACCAACTACTTTAGAAATGAGGCCAATCTACTAAGTTGTGCATCTTTTCAGATTACATTTTCAAGGAAAGTTTGAACTTGCCGCACTCAACCTTCTTTGTAGGAAAGCAAGTGATTCCTAGAACCGAATGAGCTTATTTCACACAGTACAATGTTCGGCAATGAAGATGTTTGTTTTCTCGACAAAGTACTTTACAAATGAGGCAAATCTTCTAACTTGGCCATCTTTTTAGATTACATTAACAAGGAAAGTTTGAACTTGCTGCACTCAACCTTCTTCGTAGAAATTAAACTGATTCCTAGAAGCGAAATAACTTATTTCACACAGTACAGTGTTCGGCACTGAAGATGTTTCTTTTCTAAAGAAACTACTTTAGAAATGAGGACAATCTACTACGTTGTGTATCTTTTCAGATTACATTACCAAGGAAAGTTTGAACTTGCTGCACTCAATCTTCGTTGTAGGAAAGCAACTGATTCCTAGAACCGAATGAGCTTATTTCACACAGTACAATGTTCGGCAATGAAGATGTTTGTTTTCTCAACAAACTACTTTACAAATGAGTCGAATCTATTATCTTGGCCATCTTTTTAGATTACATTAACAAGGAAAGTTTGAACTTGCTGCACTCAACCTTCTTTGTAGGAAAGCAACTGATTTCCTAGAACTGAATGAGCTTATTTCACACAGTACAATGTTGGCAATGAAGATGTTTGTTTTCTCAACAAACTACTTTACAAATGAGTCGAATCTATTATCTTGGCCATCTTTTTAGATTACATTAACAAGGAAAGTTTGAACTTGCTGCACTCAACCTTCTTTGTAGGAAAGCAAGTGATTCCTAGAACCGAATTAGCTTATTTCACACAGTACAATGTTGGCAATGAAGATGTTTGTTTTTCTCAACAAACTACTTTACAAATGAGGCAAATGATCTAACTTGGCCATCTTGTGAGATTACATTAACAGGAAAGTTTGAACTTGCTGCACTCAACTTCCTCGTAGAAATTAGTGATTGATTTCTAGAAGCGAAGCTTATTTCACACAGTACAGTGTTAGGTACTGAAGATGTTTCTTTTCTAAGGAAACTACTTTAGAAATGAGGTGAATCCACTAACTTGTACATCTTGTTAGATTACACAAAGTAGGAAAGTTTGAACATGCTGCACTCAACCTTCTTCGTAGGAACGCAAGTGATTCCTAGAATCGAACTAGCTCATTTCACATAGTACAGTGTTCGGTAATGAAGATGTTTGTTTATTAAACAAACTACTTTAGAAATGAGGCCAATCTACTAAGTTGTGCATCTTTTCAGATTACATTAACAAGGAAAGTTTGAACTTGCTGCACTCAACCTTCTTTGTAGGAAAGCAACTGATTCCTAGAAGCGAATAAGCTTATTTCACACAGTACAATGTTCGGCAATGAAGATGTTTGTTTTCTCAACAAACTACTTTACAAATGAGGCGAATCTACTAACGTCACCATCTTTTTAGATTACATTAACAAGGAAAGTTTGAACTTGCTGCACTCAACCTTCTTTGTAGGAAAGCAACTGGTTCTTAGAACCGAATGAGCTTTTTTCACACAGTACAAGGTTCAGCAATGAAGATGTTTGTTTTCTCAACATAGTACTTTACAAATGAGGCGAATCTTCTACCTTGGCCATATTTTTAGATTACATTAACAAGGAAAGTTTGAACTTGCTGCACTCAACATTCTTCGTAGAAATTAAACTGATTCCTAGAAGGAATTAACTTATTTCACACAGTACAGTGTTGGTACTGTGATGTTTCTTTTCTAAAGAAACTACTTTAGAAATGAGGCCAATCTACTACGTTGTGCATCTTTTCAGATTACATTAACAAGGAAAGTTTGAACTGGCTGCACTCAACCTTCTTTGTAGGAAAGCAACTGTTTCCTAGAAGCGAATGAGCTTTTTCACACAGTACAATGTTGGCAATGAAGATGTTTGTTTTTCTCAAAAAACTACTTTACAAATGAGTAGAATCTACTAAAGTGGCCATCTTTTTAGATTACATTAACAAGGAAAGTTTGAACTTGCTGCACTCAACCTTCTTCGTAGAAATTAAACTGATTCTAGAAGCGAATTAACTTATTTCACACAGTACAGTGTTGGTACTGAAGATGTTTCTTTTCTAAAGAAACTACTTTAGAAAACAGGCCAATCTACTACGTTGTGCATCTTTTCAGATTACATTAACAAGGAAAGTTTGAACTTGCTGCACTCAACCTTCTTTGTATGAAAGCAACTGATTCCTGGAACCGAATGAGCTTATTTCAAACAGTACAATGTTGGCAATGAAGATGTTTGTTTTCTCAACAAACTACTTTACAAATGAGTCGAATCTACTAACTTGGCCATCTTTTTAGATTACATTAACAAGGAAAGTTTGAAGTTGCTGCACTCAACCTTCTTTGTAGGAAAGCAACTGATTCCTAGAACCGAATGAGCTTATTTCACACAGTACAATGTTCGGCAATGAAGATGTTTGTTTTTCTCAACAAAGTTCTTTACAAATGAGGCGAATGTTCTAACTTGGCCATCTTTTGAGATTACATTAACAAGGAAAGTTTGAACTTGCTGCACTTAACCTTCTTTCTAGAAATTAAACTGATTCCTAGAAGCGAATTAACTTATTTCACACAGTACAGTGTTGGTACTGAAGATGTTTGTTTTCTAAAGAACCTACTTTAGAAATGAGGCGAATCCACTATCTTGTACATCTTGTTAGATTACACAAACTAGGAAAGTTTGAACTTGCTGCACTCAACCTTGTTTGTAGGAAAGCAAGTGATTCCTAGAATCGAGCGAGCTTATTTCACATAGTACAGTGTTAGGTAATGAAGATATTTGTTTTCTAAACAAACTACTTTAGAAATGAGGCCAATCTACTAAGATGTGCATCTTTTCAGATTACATTAACAAGGAAAGTTTGAACTTGTTGCACTCAAGCTTCTTTGTAGGAAAGCAACATTTCGATAGATGCAAAAAGGACTTTGACAAAATACAACATCACTTCATGATCAAAACATTGGAGAGAATAGGTATGGATGGCCCTTATCTCAACATAATAAAGGCTATATAAAGCACCTAAAGCCCAAGTAATTCTTAATGGGAGAGGCTGAAGGAATTCCCATTGAGGTCAGGTACAAGGCAGGGGTGTCCACTCTCACCTCTGCTCTTCAACATAGTGCTAGAAGTATTAGCTCAAGCAATAAGACAGGAGGAGAAAGAAATCAAAGGGATACAAATTGGAAAGGAAAAGTTAAGTTAGCCCTATTACTTGGAGATGACATGATTCTATACATAAGTGACCCGAGAACTTCCATCCCCAAACTCTTAAAGGTGATTAGAGCCTTCAGCAAAGTAGCAGGATACAAAATCAATGCACAGAAATCAGTAGCCTTTTTGTATGCAAAGGACAAAGAGACAGAAAAAGAAATAACTAACATCGTCCCATTTTCAATTGCAACAAAGAAAATAAAATACCTTGGAATAACATTAACTAAGGAAGTGAAAGACCTATACAATGAAAACATAAAAACTCTCAAAAAGGAAATTGAGGAGGTCCTACAAAATGGAAAGACCTCCCATGCTCCTGGATTGGTAGAATTAACATTGTGAAAATGGCAATTTTACCAAAAGCACTTTATAGATTCAATGCAATGCCGATGAAAATCCCAACTTCCTTCTTCAATGAGATAGAAAAAAGTATCTCAAAATTCATATGGAAAGGCAGAAGGCCTCGGATATCAAGCTCATCCTCAGCAAAAGAAACACCTCTGGAGGCATCACCATACCTGATCTAAAGTTATACTACAAAGCCATTGTAATAAAAACAACCTGGTACTGGCACAAAAACAGGAATATAGACCAATGGAACAGAATTGAAGACCCAGACTTTGGGTCAGAAACTATAACTACTTTATATTTGACAAAGGCCCTAGCAATGTAGAATGGAAAAAGGACAGCATCTTCAACAAATGGTGCTGGACAAACTGGACAACCATATGTAGGAAAATGAAACTCGACATACACATCTCTCCATGCACAAAAATTAAGTCCAAATGGATAAAAGACCTTAATATAAAACCAGAAACTCTGCTACTACTGGAAGAAAAAATAGGAGGAACCTTCCATGATATAGGAGTGGGAAAAGATTTCCTGAACAAAACCTCAGCAGCTCAGGAAATTAAACAATCACTCAACCATTGGGATATCATGAAGCTGAAAAGCTTTTTCACTGACAAAAATATAATAACCAAAGCCAGCAGAATACCCACAGAATGGGAGAAAATTTTCACCAGCTATACAACTGACAAAGGCCTAATTTCTAGAATCTACAAAGAACTCCAAAACCTAAACAATAAATCACCAATCAACCCACTCACAAAGTGGGGCAGAGAACTGCACAGGGAGTTCTCAGAGGAAAAATACAAATAGCAAACACACATTTAAGAAAATGTTCAACATCCCTAATCATCAGGAAATGCAAATTAAAACAACAATGAGATTCCACCTTACCCCAGTAAGGATGGCTAACATTAAAAAAACAATGATTCCTAGAACCCGAATGAGCTTATTTCACACAGTACAATGTTAAGCAATGAAGATGTTTGTTTTTCTCAACAAACTACTTTAAAATGAGTCGAATCTACTAACATGGCAATCTTTTTAGATTACATTAACAAGGAAAGTTTGAACTTGCTGCACTCAACCTTCTTTGTAGGAAAGCAACTGATTCCTAGAACCGAATGAGCTTATTTCACACAGTACAATGTTCGGCAATGAAGATGTTTGTTTTCTCAACAAAGTACTTTACAAATGAGGCGAATCTTCTAACTTGGCCATCTTTTGAGATTAGATTAACAAGGAAATTTTGAACTTGCTGCACTCCACCTTCTTCGTAGAAATTAAACTGATTCCTAGAAGCGAATTAACTTATTTCACACAGTACAGTGTTCGGTACTAAAGATGTTTCTTTTCTAAAGAAACTACTTTAGAAATGAGGCGAATCCACTAACGTGTACATCTTGTTAGATTACACAAAGTAGGAATGTTTGAACTTGCTGCACTCAACCTTCTTCGTGGAAAGCAAGTGATTCCTAGAATCGAACTAGCTCATTTCACATAGTACAGTTTCTGTAATGAAGATGTTTGTTTTCTAAACAAATTACTTTAGAAATGAGGCCTATCTACTAAGTTGTGCATCTTTTCAGATTACATTAACAAGGAAAGTTTGAACTTTCTGCACTCAACCTTCTTTGTAGGAAAGCAACTGATTCCTAGAACCGAATGAGCTTATTTCACACAGTACAATGTTAGGCAATGAAGATGTTTGTTTTTCAACAAACTCTTTATAAACAGTCGAATCTACTAACTTGGCCATCTTTTTAGATTACATTAAGAAGGAAAGTTTGAACTTGCTGCACTCAACCTTCTTTGTAGGAAAGCAACTGATTCCTATTACCCGACTGAGCTTATTTCACGGTACAAAGGTTGGGCAATGAGATGTTTGTTTTCTCAACAAAGTACTTTACAAATGAGGTGAATCTTCTAACTTGTCCATCTTTTTGAATACATTAACAAGGAAAGTTTGAACTTGCTGCACTCAACCTTCTTCGTAGAAATTAAACTGATTCTAGAAGCGAATTAACTTATTTCACACAGTACAGTGTTGGTATGAAGATGTTTCATTTCTAAAAAACTACTTTAGAAATGAGGCCAATCTACTACGTTGTGCATCTCTACAGATTACAATAACAAGGAAAGTTTGAACTTGGTGCACTCAACCTTCTTTGTAGGAAAGCAACTGATTCCCTAGGACCGAATGAGCTTATTTCACACAGTACAATGTTCGGCAATGAAGATGTTTGTTTTCTCAACAAACTACTTTACAAATGAGTCGAATCTACTAACTTGGCCATCTTTTTACATTACATTAACAAGAAAAGTTTGAACTTGCTGCACTCAACCTTCTTTGTAGGAAAGCAACTGATTCCTAGAACCGAATGAGCTCACTTCACACAGTACAATGTTCGGCAATGAAGATGTTTGTTTTCTCAACAAAGTACTTTACAAATGAGCGAATGTTCTAACTTGGCCATCTTTTGAGATTACATTAACAAGGAAAGTTTGAAATTGCTGCACTCAACCTTCTTCGTGGAAATTAAACTGATATCTAGAAGCTAATTGACTTATTTCACACAGTACAGTGTTTGGTACTGAAGATGTTTCTTTTCTAAAGAAAATACTTTAGAAATGAGGGCAATCTACTACGTTGTGCATCTTTTCAGATTACATTAACAAGGAGAGTTTGAACTTGCTGCACTCAACCTTCGTTGTAGGAAAGCAACTGATTCCTAGGACCGAATGAGCTTATTTCACACAGTACAATGTTCGGCAATGAAGATGTTTGTTTTCTCAACAAACTACTTTACAAATAGTCGAATCTACAAACTTGGCCAACTTTTTAGATTTCATTAACAAGGAAAGTTTGAACTTGCTGCACTCAACCTTCTTTATAGGAAAGCAACTGATTCCTAGAACCGAATGAGCTTATTTCACACAGGACAATGTTCGGCAATGAAGATGTTTGTTTTCTCAACAAACTACGTTACAAATGAGGCGAATCTACTAACTTGGCCATCTTTTTAGTTTACATTAACAAGGAAAGTTTGAACTTGCTGCACTCAACCTTCTTTGTAGGAAAGGAACTGATTCCTAGAACCGAATGAGCTCATTTCACACAGTACAATGTTCGGCAATGAAGATGTTTGTTTTCTCAACAAACTACGTTACAAATGAGTCGAATCTACTAACTTGGCCACCTTTTTAGATTACATTAACAAGGAAAGTTTGAACTTGCTGCACTCAAACTTCTTCGTAGAAATTAAACTGATTCCTAGAAGCGAATTCACTTATTTCTCACATTACAGTGTTCGGTACTGAAGATGTTTCTTTTCTAAAGAAACTACTTTAGAAATGAGGCGAATCCACTAACTTGTCCATCTTCTTAGATTACACAAAGGAGGAAAGTTTGAACTTGCTGCACTCAACCTTCTTCGTAGGAAAGCAAGTGATTCCTAGAATCGAACTAGCTCATTTCACATAGTACAGTGTTCGGTAATGAAGATGTTTGTTTTCTAAACAAACTACTTTAGAAATGAGGCCAATCTACTAAGTTGTGCATCTTTTCAGATTACATTAACTAGGAAAGTTTGAAGTTGCTGCACTCAACCTTCTTTGTAGGAAAGCAACTGATTCCTAGAACCGAATGAGCTTATTTCACACAGTACAATGTTCAGCAATAAAGATGTTTGTTTTCTCAACAAACTACATTACAAATGAGTCGAATCTACTAACTTGGCCATCTTTTTAGATTACATTAACAAGTAAAGTTTGAACTTGCGGCACTCAACCTTCTTTGTAGGAAAGCACCTGATTCCTAGAACCAAATTAACTTATTTCACACAGTACAGTGTTCGGTACTGAAGATGTTTGTTTTCTAAAGAAACTAATTTAGAAATGATGCGAATCCACTAACTTATACATCTTGTTAGCTTACACAAACTAGGAAAGTTTGAACTTCCTGCACTCAACCATCTTCGTAGAAATTAAACTGACTCCTAGAAGCGAATTAACTCATTTCACATAGTACAGTGTTCGGTACTGAAGATGTTTCTTTTCTAAAGAAACTACTTTAGAAATGAGGCCTATCTGCGAAGTCGTGCATCTTTTTAGGTTACAGTAACAAGGAAAGTTTGAACTGGCTACATTAGACCTTCTTTGTAGGAAAGCAACTGAATTCTAGAACTAAATTAGCTTTGTTGACACAGTACAATGTTCGGCAATGAAGATGTTTGTTTTCTCAACTAACTACTTTACCAATGAGGCAAATCTACTAACTTGGACATCTTTTCAGACCACATTAACAAGGAAAGTTTGAACTTGCTGAACTCAACCATCTTCGTACAAAGTAAACTGATTCCTAGAACTGAATTAGCTCATTTCACAAAGTACAAAGTTTGGCAATTTAGGTTTGTTTTCTAAAGAAAGTATTTTAGAAATGAGGCGAATCTACTAACTTGGACACCTTTTTAGATTACATTAACAAGGAAAGTTTTAACTTGCTGCAGTCAACCTTCTTCTTAGAAATTAATCTGATTCCTAGAAGCGAATTAACTTATTTCACACAGCAGTGTTCGGTACTGAAGATGTTTCTTTTCTAAAGAAACTACTTTAGAAATGAGGCCAATCTACTAAGTTGTGCAACTTTTCAGATTACATTAACAAGGAAAGTTTGAACTTGTTGCACTCCACCTTCTTTGTAGGAAAGCAAGTGATTCCTAGAACAGAATGAGCTTATTTCACACAGTACAATGTTCGGCAATAAAGATGTTAATTTTCTCAACAAACTACTTTACAAATGAGGCGAATCTACTAACTTGGCGATCTTTTTAGATTACATTAACAAGGAAAGTTTGAACTTGCTGCACTCAACCTTTTTTGTAGGAAAGCAACTGATTCCTAGAAGCGAATTAACTTATTTCACACAGTACTGTGTTCGGAACTGAAGATGTTTCTTTTCTAAAGAAACTACTTTAGAAATGAGGCGAATCCACTAACTTGTACATCTTGTTAGATTTAACAAACTAGGAAAGTTTGAACTTGCTGCACTCAACGTTCTTCGTAGGAAAGCAAGCAATTCCTAGAATTGAACTAGCGCATTTCACATAGTACAGTGTTCGGTAATGAAGATGTTCGTTTTCTAAACAAACTACTTTAGAAATGAGGCCAATCTACTAAGTTGTGCATCTTTTCAGATTACATTAACAAGGAAAGTTTGAACTTGCTGCACTCAACCTTCTTTGTAGGAAAGCAACTGATTCCTAGAACTGAATGAGCTTATTTCACACAGTACAATGTTAAACAATGAAGATGTTTGTTTTCTCAACAAACTACGTTACCAATGAGGGAAATCTACTAACTTGGACATATTTTCAGACCACATTAACAAGGAAATTTTGAACTTGCTAAACTCAACCATATTCGTAGAAAGTAAAAAGATTCCTGGAACTGAATTAGCTCATTTCACAAAGTACAAAGTTTGGTAATTTAGGTTTGTTTTCTAAAGAAACTAGTTTAGAAATGAGGCGAATCTACTAACTTGGACATCTTTTTAGATTACATTAAGAAGCAAAGTTTGAACTTGCTGTACTCCACCTTCTTTGTAGGAAAGCAAGTGATTCCTAGAAACAAATGAGCTTATTTCACACAGTACAATGTTCGGCAATAAAGATGTTAATTTTCTCAAAAAACTACTTTACAAATGAGGCGAATATACTAACTTGGTCATCTTTTTAGATTACATTAAAAAGGAAAGTTTGAACTTGCTGCACTCAACCTTCTTTGTAGGAAAGCAACTGATTCCTAGAAGCGAATTAACTTATTTCACACAGTACAGTGTTCGGTACTGAAGATGTTTCTTTTCTAAAGAAACTACTTTAGAAATGAGGCGAATCCACTAACTTGTACATCTTGTTAGATTACACAAAGTAGGAAAGTTTGAACTTGCTGCACTCAACCTTCTTTGTAGGAAAGCAAGTGATTCCTAGAATCGAACTAGCTCATTTCACATAGTACAGTGTTTGGTAATGAAGATGTTTGTTTTCTAAACAAACTACTTTAGAAATGAGGCCAATCTACTAAGTTGTGCATCTTTTTCAGATTACATTAACTAGGAAAGTTTGAACTTGCTGCACTCAACCTTCTTTGTAGGAAAGCAACTGATTCCTAGAACGAATGAGCTTATTTCACACAGTACAATGTTAGAAACCCAATAAAGATGTTTGTTTTCTCAACAAACTACATTACAAATGAGTCGAATCTACTAACTTGCCATCTTTTTAGATTACATTAACAAGAAAGTTTGAACTTGCGGCACTCAACCTTCTTTGTAGGAAAGCACCTGATTCCTAGAACCAAATTAACTTATTTCACACAGTACAGTGTTGGTACTGAAGATGTTTGTTTTTCTAAAACTAATTTAGAAATGATGCGAATCCACTAACTTATACATCTTGTTAGCTTACACAAACTAGGAAAGTTTGAACTTCCTGCACTCAACCATCTTCGTAGAAAGCAACTGACTCCTAGAAGCGAATTAACTCATTTCACATAGTACAGTGTTGGTACTGAAGATGTTTCTTTTCTAAAGAAACTACTTTAGAAATGAGGCCAATCTACGACCTTGTGCATCTTTTGAGATTACATTAACAAGGAAAGTTTGAACTTGCTGCACTCAACCTTCTTTGTAGGAAAGCAACGGATTCCTAGAACCAAATGAGCTTATTTCACACAGTACAATGTTGGCAATGAGATGTTTGTTTTCTCAACAAACTACTTTACAAATGAGGCGAATGTTCTAACTTGTACATCTTTTGAGATTACATTAACAAGGAAAGTTTGAAGTTGCTGCACTCAACCTTCTTTGTAGGAAAGCAAGTGATTACTAGAACTGAATTAGCTTATTTTACACAGTACAATGTTGGCAATGAAGATGTTTGTTTTATCAACAAACTTTACAAATGAAGGCGAATGTTCTAACTTGGCCATATTTTTAGATTACATTAACAAGGAAAGTTTGAACTTGCTGCATTCAACCTTCTTTTAGAAATTAAACTGATTCCTAGAGCGAATGAACTTATTTCACACAGTACAATGTTAGGTACTGAAGATGTTTCTTTTCTAAAGAAACTACTTTAGAAATGGCGAATCCACTAACTTGTACATCTTGTTAGATTACAAACTAGGAAAGTTTGAACTTGCTGCACTCAACCTTCTTTGTAGGAAAGCAAGTGATTCCTAGAACCGACTAACTCATTTCACATAGTACAGTGTTGGTAATGAAGATGTTTGTTTTCAAAACAAACTACTTTAGAAATAAGGCCAATCTAATAAGTTGTGCATCTTTTCAGATTACATGAACAAGGAAAGTTTGAACTTGCTGCACTCAACCTTCTTTGTAGGAAAGCAACTGATTCCTAGAACCGAATGAGCTTATTTCACACAGTACAAGGTCCGGCAATGAAGATGTTTGTTTTCTCAACAAAACTTTTACAAATGAGGCTAATCTTCTAATTTGGCCATCTTTTTAGATTACATTAACAAGGAAAGTTTGAACTTGCTGCACTCATCCTTCTTGAAGAAATTAAACTGATTACTAGAGCGAATTAACTCATTTCACACAGTACAGTGTTGGTATTGAAGGTGTTTCCTTTCTAAAGAAAACTACTGAAAAGTGAGGCCAATCTAGTAAGTCGTGCATCTTTTAGGTTACATTAACAAGGAAAGTTTGAACTGGCTACATTCAACCTTCTTTGTAGGAAAGCAACTGAATTCTAGAACTAAATTAGCTTTTTTCACACAGTACAATGATCCCCAATGAAGATGTTTGTTTTCTCAACAAACTACTTTACCAATGAGGCAAATCTACTAACTTGGACATCTTTTCAGACTACATTAACAAGGAAAGTTTGAACTTGCTAAACTCAACCATCTTCGTAGAAAGTAAACTGAAAATCCTAGAACTGAATTAGCTCATTTCACAAAGTACAAAGTTTGGCAATTTAGGTTTGTTTTCTAAAGAAACAACTTTAGAACAGAGGCGAATCTTCTAACTTGGACATCTTTTGAGACTACATTAACAAGGAAAGTTTGAGCTTGCTGCACTCAACCTTCTTTGTTGGAAAGCAACTGGTTCCTAGAACCGAATAAACTTATTTCACACAGTACAATGTTCGGCAATGAAGATGTTTGTTGTCTCAACAAAGTACTTTACAAGTTAGGCGAATCTTCTAACTTGGACATCTTTTTAGATTACATTAACAAGGAAAGTTTGAACTTGCTGCACTCAACATTCTTCTGAAATTAATCTGATTCCTAGAAGCGAATTAACTTATTTCAAACAGTACAGTGTTTGGTACTGAAGATGTTTCTTTTCTAAAGAAAGTACTTTAGAAATGAGGCCAATCTACTACGTTGTGCAACTTTTCAGATTACACTAACAAGGAAAGTTTGAACTTGCTGCACTCAACCATCTTAGGTACCAAGGAAACTGATTCCTAGAATCGAATTAACTTATTTCACACGGTACAGTGTTCGGTACTGAAGATGTTTGTTTTCTAAAGAAACCACATTAAACAAGAGAGATCGACTAAATTATACATCTTGTTAGATTACAGAAACGAGGAAAGTTTGAATTTGCTGCACTCTTCTTCTTGTGGAAGCATGCCTCAAGTGATTCCTAGAACGAACAAGCTCATTTCACATAGTATAGTGTTCGGTAATGAAGATGTTTGTTTTGTAAAAAAACTAGTTTAGAAATGAGGCCAATCTACTAAGTTGTGCATCTTTTTAGATTACATTAACAAGAAAAGTTTGAACTTGCTACACTCAACCTTCTTTGTGGGAAAGCAACTGATTCCTAGAACCGAATTAGCTTATTTCACACAGTACAATGTTGGCAATGAAGATGTTTGTTTTCTCAACAAACTACTTTACAAATGAGGTGAATCTACTAACTTGGCCATCTTTTAGATTACATTAACAAGAAAAGTTTGAACTTGATGCACTCAACCATGTTCGTAGAAATTAAAATGTTTCCTAGAACCGAATTACCTTATTTCACACAGTACAGTATTCGGTACTGGAGATGTTTCTTTTCTCAAGAAACTACTTTAGAAATGAGGCCAATCTACTACGTTGTGCATCTTTTTGATTACATTAACAAGGAAAGTTTGAACTGGCTGCACTCAACCTTCTTTGTAGGAAAGCAACTGAATTCTAGAACTAAATTAGCTTTTTCACACAGTACAATGTTAGGCAATGAAGATGTTTGTTTTTCTCAACAAACTGCTTTACCCAATGAGGCAAATCTAATAACTTGGACATCTTTTTAGATCACATTAACAAGGAAAGTTTGAACTTGCTAAACTCAACCATCTTCGTAGAAAGTAAACTGATTCCTAGGACCAAATTAGCTCATTTCACACAGTACAAAGTTTGGCAATGAAGGTTTGTTTTTCTAAAGAAACTACTTTAGAAATGTGGCGAATCTACTAACTTGAACATCTTTTTAGATTGCATTAACAAGGAACGTTTGAACTTGCTAAACTCAACCATCTTCGTAGAAATTAAAAAGCAAGTTCCTGAAGCAAATTCACTTATTTCACACAATACAGTGTTCGGTGCTGAAGATGTTTCTTTTCTAAAGAAACTACTTTAGAAATGAGGCGAATCACTATCTTGTACATCTTGTTAGATTACACAAACTAGGAAAGTTTGAACTTGCTGCACTCAAACTTCTTCGTAGGAAAACAAGTGATTCCTAGTACGGAACTAGCACATTTCACATAGTACAGTGTTCGGTAATGAAGATGTTTGTTTTTTAAAAAAACTACTTTAGAAATGAGCCCAATCTACTAAGTTGTGCATCTTGTTAGATTACATTAACAAGGAAAGTTTGAACTTGCTGCACTCAACCTTCTTTGTAGGAAAGCCACTGATTCCTAGATCCGAATGAGCTTATTTCACACAGTACAATGTTGGCAATGAAGATGTTTGTTTTCTCAACAAACTACTTTACCAATGAGGCAAATCTATTAACTAGGATATCTTTTAGAGCACATTAACAAGGAAAGTTTGAACTTGCTGCACTCAACCATCTTCGTAGAAATTAAACTGATTCCTAAAGCGAATTATCTCATTTCAAACAGTGCGGTGTTGGTACAGAAGATGTTTCTTTTCTAAGAAACTACTTTAGAAATGAGGCCAATCTACTAAGTTGTGCATCTTTTTAGATTACATTAACAAGGAAAGTTTCAACTTGCTGCACTCAACCGTCTTTGTGGAAGCTTAACTGAATTCTAGAACCGAATGAGCTTTTGCACACAGTACAATGTTCGGCGTGAAGATGTTTGTTTTCTCAACGAACTTCTTTACCAATGAGGCAAATTTACTAACTTGGACATCTTTTTAGATTAAATTAACAAGGAAAGTTTGAACTTGCTAAACTCAACCGTGTTCATAGAAATTAAACTGATTCCTAGAAGTGAATTAACTTATTTCACACAGTTCAGTGTTTGGAACTGAAGATGTTTCTTTTCTGGAAGGAACTACGTTAGAAATGAGGTGAATCCACTAACTTGTACATCTTTTTAGATTACACAAACTAAGAAAATTTGAACTTGCTGCCCTCAACCTTCTTCGTGAAAGTAAACCGATTCCTAGAAGCGAATTAAATCATTTCACACAGTACAGTGTTGGTACTGGAGATGTTTCTTTTTCTAAAGAAACTACTTTATAAATGAGGCCAATCTACTAAGTTGTGCATCTTTTCAGATTACATTAACAAGGGAAAGTTTTGAACTTGCTGTACTGAACCTTCTTTGTAGGAAAGCAACTGATTCCTAGAACCGAATGAGCTTATTTCACACAGTACAATGTTCGGTAATAAAGATTTTAATTTTCTCAACAAACTACCTTACCAACGAGGTGAATCTGCTAACTTGGCCATCTTTTTAGATTACATTGACGAGAAAGTTTGAACTTGCTGCACTCAACCATCTTCGTAGAAAGGCTGATTCCTAGAACCCGATTTAACTTACTTCACACAGTACAGTGCTTAGTACTGAATATGGTTGTTTGTAAAGAAACCACTTTAGAAACGACCTTGAAACCACTAACTTGTACATTTTGTTAGATTACACAAACTAGGAAAGTTTGAACTTGCTGCACTCAACCTTCTTCGTAGGAAAGCAAGTGATTTCTAGGAATCGAACTAGCTCATTTCACATAGTACAGTGTTAGGTAATGAAGATGTTTGTTTTCTAAAACAACTACTTTAGAAATGAGGCCAGTCTACTAAGTTGTGCATCTTTTCAGATTACATTAACAAAGAGAGTTTGAACTTGCTGCACTCAACCTTCTTTGTAGGAAAGCAACTGATTCCTAGAACCGAATGATCTTATTTCACACAGTACAATGTTTGGCAATGAAGATGTTTGTTTTCTCAACAAACTACATTACAAATGATGCGAATCTACTAACTTTGCCATCTTTTTAGATTACATTAACAAGGAAAGTTTGAACTTGCTGCACTCAACCATCTTCATAGAAATTAAAGTGAATCCTGGAACCGAATTACCTTATTTCACAGTACAGTGTTGGTACTGAAGATGTTTCTTTTCTAAAGAAACCACTTTGAAATGGCCGAATGCACTAACTTGTGTACATCTTGTTAGATTACACAAACTAGAATGTTTCAACTTGCTGCACTCAACCTTTTTCGTAGAAATAAAACTGATTCTAGATAAAGAAA